>PVJC01004484.1:0-49269 GCA_004026665.1 Murina feae
AAAAAAAAAATTATTTAAGTTTATAATTTAGGGCCTTATTCTCATTTCCCTGTTAACCCTTTGCTACTGAAACATGAAGCCACTTTGACATTAGCACAGCAAAACTAATGTGGTCTGATCTGATATACACTGATTCTAAATCATATGATACTTGGAAATTTATTTTGTGAAAAGAATTTTTCAATCTGCATTTGTTTCTTTTATTTCATACAAACTGAATGATTCTATACTAAAATCTTCATATGATCATATTCAAAATATATTACTTTTAAGAAGATTTAGTCAGTTTACTACAAAATGGAAAATATATAGATTGAATTTATTTCATTGTCTGCCTCCTTCATCAGCAAATATACTAAATGTAATGTTAAAGTTTAGCTACATCATCTAAAAGATAGTGAACTTCAAGGAAAACATAATCTCTAACCTTGTCAAGAGAACAATTTAAAAAAAGCAAAAAGAAAGATATGTTGAGTGATATTCTTGAAGAACCACCAGGCGCATCTTTATCTGGATTTCAGGAATAACATTCTTTAAATTTAAAATTAGCTTTTCAAGTAAAATTTCAAGTGAACATGTTTAAATTAAAATCTAGAAAACAAAAACAAATCAAAGATGAATTTAATCTTCATCTCCTGTACTCATGGATGTAGACTGGTTGAAAAAGAGTTATAAGAAGTCTGCTTAATTTTATCAGTATAGATACTGCTCTAATGTCATTAGTATTGATGAAAACATTCTGATGTAATAGCTGTTATGATTCTGATCAAATTACTTACTGCTGTGCAATTCCATATGGTCATAAATCTGTGTGCTTCAGCTAGTACAATAATAATTTTTTTTCCAGAACCATGTTCTAGCTACTGTCCTTTTTCTTGATTTTGACCTCTACCCATTATAGGGAAATGTTTAGGATTTGAATAAGAGCGAAATTTGGGAGGAGGGAATTGCACTTTAGCTTCTGATTTCTTTATTACTATGCTTGGTAGACTCCTAATCACCTTACTTTCCAGCTCTGCTTTCTGGTTTAGAAAACTCAAGTCTGTTTTTGCATTGGTCTTTATCTTCCTTGATTAATTTAAACAATAACTATAATTCCTCTTCTATCAATAAGTGAGCTTTATCATCTCTTAGTCTCCTGTCTGCTTCTGACCTTCGGTACTTTATGTAGTTGAAATATTTTCCCATGGGCTATTTACTCATCTATTCAAATTTTGCTGTTTTCATCATCTTTATGTCAATTTTATTCTGATTAATGACTATTAGCCTAATATAATATTTTCCATATGTCTCTGGCCACTTTTTGCTTCACTTAAAAATAAATAATTTTAAAAAATATTATATTCATTTTTGAGCATACTAGACTTTCTACTGATGAGATTGAGGACATACTGCACGTTAAAGGTGATAAAGAAATAACCATTAAATAAATCATTGGGTTAATATTTATCAGTAAATATTATTCAGAGGATCTCTTTCTCCCTGTCTCTCTCCTTTAGAACATAAAAAGTTTATTTAAAAAAACATTATTTTTTTTAACTAATTTACTATCCAAGCTATCTTCTTGTTTAGATTTCTTACTAAGCACCCAAATCTAAGTTCCTGTTAATTCTTCACAACTTTATCTAAAAGTATAAAAACCGGGCCTCTGGTATGTATACATTGTTTTTTCTTCAAGTACTCTGGTTTTGTGACAATTTCTGTTGTTTAATAGTGCAGAAACTTTATTCACAAATGTTGAAAATTAAGTTTTGAGATATGCTAGTGAAAGGCAAAATGGAAGTTTATTATTATTTCCCTCCCTTCAAATCATTTTAACTTGATTCTTTATTAAATGACATTGCTTAATAAGATTATATAGGTTTCAAGTATATATTTCTATGATACATGATTTGTACATTGCACTGTGTGCTCACCACCTATAGTCAAATTATCTTCTTTCACCATATATTTGACCCCCTTTACCCTTTATACTAGATCCTCGTGCCTCTTCTCTCTGGTAACCACCATACTTGCTGTTTTTGTCTATGAGTTACAATTTTATATCCCATACTAGGGGACTGGTGCACAAAAATTTGTGCATTCCGGGGGGGTCCCTCAGCCCGGCCTGTGCCCTCTCGCAGCCAGGGACAGCTTCTTGGTCGCGGGACAGCCCGGGGCGCTCCAGGGTACAGTAGGCTTTCCCCCATTGCCACCAGTGGATCAAAGATCCCGGGCTCCAGCTCAGGGCCCCTGTAGGGAAACCCATCCAGAGGCTCCACAGGGAGCAAGACACCCGCCTCAGAGCTGGGCCATAGTCTGGCCCCAGCAGCTCGAAGAACTGCAGGGTCTCAGGGACCTTGTCTAGGTTGCACAGGTTCACGCTGCACTCTGACAGGCTGCCCCCACTGCCACCCACCCCGCTCCCACCACCGCCCGCGCCACTGCTGCCCACACCACACCCACCGCTGCTCCTCTGTGGCTGTCAGCCTCCATCTTGGCTGGGTTAATTTGCATACAGCCGCTCTGATTGGCTGGTGGGCATGGTTTGGCTGGTGGGCGTGACTTAGGCATCTCAGAGAGATGGTTAATTTCCATATTACTCTTTTATTAGAGTAAATATAAGCAAAATGATATTGTTCTTAGCTTTTTCTGACTGACATTTCACTTAGCACAATATTCTCAAGGTCCATCGATGTTGTCACAAATGGCAGTATTTCATCTTTTCTTATGGCTGAGTAGCATTCCACTGTGTACTAGTATATGCACCATATTTTCTTTATCAAATCCTCTATCTAAGGATAGTTTGGTTGTTCCCATGTCTTGGCTACCATGAACAATGCTGCAATAGCCATAGGTGTGCATATATCTTTGAAAATACATGCTTTCAAAATTTGGGGGTATATTTTGAAGAAGAGGGGTTGCTGGGTCATATGAAAACTCTATTCTTAATTTTTGAGAAACCTCTGTACTGTTTTCCATTGTTGGTGTACCAGTTTACACTCCTACCAGCTGTGAATGAAGGTCCTTTGCCTCCATGATCTGTACAACCCTTAAAAACAAAATTTAACAGCTCCTCACCCAGGCTGCCCAGATACCCCAGTAGAGACCCAAAACCTGAAGGGACTGTGGGCAGCCTGAAAATGCCCCTCAACTCCTCACCCAGCCTGCCCAGGTACCCCAGTAGGGACCCAAAACTTGAATGGGCTGTGGGCAGCCTGAAAACGGCCCTCACCCATCACCCAGGCTGGCCACACCCCAATGGGGTGAGGGTCCATGCTGGAGGGCTTGGCCAGCCTTCAAACAGCCATCAGCCCCTCACCCAGGCTGACCAGGCACACCAGCAGGTGGACAACCCCAGAGGGGTCCCAGACTGTGAGAGGGCACAGGCCGGGCTGAGGGACCTCCCAAGTGCACAAATTTTTGTGCACTGGGCCCCTAGTATTGTAATAAATGGAATCTACTTCTTATACATGATGGGATAAAATTAGGTCTACAATTTTGAGTATGCAAAACAGAGTTCATTCTTGTATTATTTATTATAATATTACTTATTTGTATTATAACTGTAAACCTACATTTGCTCCACCTTATATTAATATAGTTTGCCTTTCAGTCCACCTTAAACAATATGTATTAGCATCTCTAATAGAAATATATAAGAAGCCTGAACTTCTGTGTTATGGACTGAATGTTTGTGTCCTCTCAAAGTTAACATGTTGAAATCTTAATCCCCAATGTGATGATATTTGGAGGTTGGAGGGGTTAGATCATGATGAGATTTGTGTCTTATAAGAAGAGAGAAGTGAGAACTCACTTTCTCTCCACTGTCTTCTCATTGTATCCCTGTGAGAATATACCCAGAAGACAGCCATTTCCAAATCAAGAAGACGGCTCTCAACAGGCACCAAATCAAAACTATGAGAAATAAATTTCTGTTATTTAAGTTACCAGTCTATGGCAATTGGTTATAGCCTCCAGAACCAATTAAGACAGCCCTTTCCACATATTTTTTAAATGACCGTATATATCACATGTAGAGGGACTCATTTACCATGATAGGTATGTTTGTAGAAGGCTGCAAATTCTGGAATGGGAAGAGAACTGCATTTTTCAGATCCCAGTGTTTGCTTTAGCTATCATTCCAGTGGCCTCTATGAAAACATGACCAATCTCACAGGTGACTGCTGCTTCACAACAGGAGCTCCCAAGTCTGCTGTAACACAGCCTGTTTCGTATGTTCCAACTGAGTCTGTGCTGTCCTGGGCACATTCCTAGCCATCCCGTGTCTAGCGTTACTATTCTGCACTCTAAAGTGTCCCGGTATCCCACTCGAAGCAGTTAAAGTGGTGCTTTCCTCTTTCTCTTTCCTGTCCTTCCTACTGATCTGTAGGCTCCTGTCACTTAATTCTGTGATTGGGGTAAGTTTTCAAGCCTCTTTTAGCCTCTGTTGAATTATCTGTAAAATAATAACACAAAAAAGTTACTAAACTTGTGGTGATCACTTCGTAAGTTATATAGACATGGAATCACTATGTTTTACACATAAAACCAATGTAATACTGCATGTCAACTCTACTTTAATTAGAAACTGCTTCAGTAGAACACTTACATGCCAGCCATGTATTCGTTTATTACTTTCCTAGGCAGGTGCTAATATCTTCTCTACTTTCAAGATGGGAAAAATGACATATTAGCAGGTGACTCAATCTGCTCAAGGCGATATAACTCATATTCGGTAGAGGTAAGCAAGGCAGCTGGCAATAGGGCCTGGACTGACTCCAGCAGTTCTATGGTACATATATTGGCTATGCTGTGGTTATAAGAATGTTTCCTTTTTTATTTTTGTGAGAGTTAAGTGAGATTTTTTTTGTGTGAAAAGCTCAACCCAGTGCCAGTACATAATCAACTCTCAATAACTATTGTTATTTAAATTTTTATTAAAGTATTAACAATATATCACAACTATAATACACTATTATATTAGTTTCAGGTGTACAGCATAGTGACTTGATCTTTCTGTACCTTATGATGTGATCACCGTAAGTCTAATAACCATCTGTCACTGTGCAAAGTTATTACAGCATTATTGACTCTACTCCCTGGGCAGTGCCTAACATCTCCGTGACTTAATTTATTTTATAACTAGAAGTTTGTACTTTTTATTCCCCTTCACCTTTTTTGCACACTTTTCCTCCCCTCCCCCCGCCGGCAACCATTAGCTTGTTCTCTGTTCCTGAGTCTGTTTTTGTTTTGTTATAGATTTTATTTAATTTCTAATTACATTTAATTTCTCCCATGTTCAGATGAGGCAAATAGGGAATTGGTAAAAAAAAAAAACACAACACTTTTTTTGTTTGTTTCACCTGAGTCTTTTGTTCTTGTTTCAGTCTTTTAACCTTAATACAATGAAATAAAGGCTATAGTGTTTTGTCTTGTTTATTTTCTATGTAACGCTGTACCATTTCTATGACTGAAAATTACATTCTGTGTAAAGCTAAGTTTCCTTTAGAATGGATTACAAGTGGAACTGACTTTTCCAATTACCTACTCAATTGACCTGGTACAAAGAAGGTTAAAGTTCCCACCTAATATATGATCATTAAAGCTTTTCATGTAGCTTTTCAGACAAGGCAGTCTGGGAAAACCTGGAGACAACATCATTTGTGGTGCCAGACTGATAAAGCATTTAGCATTTGTCAGTTACAGGAGAAAGAGACGTTGATATATTAATTAGATGCAATACCTCTCTTTGGACAAAATGGAAAGAATTTTCCTTTTTAAAAAAGAAACATGTTAGATAATAAAAGGTAAACATAGGGTGGCTTAGATAATGCAGAGTCCCTTAAATGACACCAGAGTTTTGAAATATTTGGGAAACATACGGTGAACAGTATTTTTTATCATTGTTAATTCACAGCTAATCATTTTACTGAGGATGATTTCCAATGTTAAGGTAAATTAAGAAAATAAGTTTTTTTTGTTTTTATTTTTGGGAAAAAATGTCACTTATCTAGCAAATCAATTTCTCAACCACCACACACCTCTTAGACTTTGTAAACCTTTTTTTTTTTTTTGACAACTTCCGAAATGTTACAAAAACAAACGGTGAGTAAATCCAATAATTGTCCTCCAAGATTTTAGTCTTAGTTGAAATCAATCATGTAGGCTATTTATCTCCTCTTTGTCCTTCCCTCCCCCACCCCCAGACTGGTGTGGGCTGAGCTGGCACTTGAATGGTGTTCATCCACATATGTTTCAGTTTGGGGATCCTTAACCATAATTGATGAAGGATTATTTTTCTTTTTCTTTAAGGACAGATACACAGCATGCTTTAGGAACTGGGAACCCCAACAGTTTATGTGAAAAGAACTCTAAATTCCATCGTTTAAATATTTTACAAATTTCTAGAACATTGAATCTATGTATCCACATTCAGAGGCTAAAGAATATCAGCATCACATATTTCAGATAAGCATTTTACTATAATATTCTAGTGTAAGAACTCATTTTTATCAGATTTAGAAAACTAGCTACTTATGGTAAAAATATATTATATTATATATCAATACTTAAATCCTTAGGATGGTTTCACATTCCTGTTAACTTACGCTTCAGTAAAAATCAAACTGAATTTGGATTCTTAATTTATTTCCTTTAATGGAAATAAAAAAGAAATTCGTTTTGTTTGTGTGTCTGGTTCTTGCTAAAGAGCATCTGATTTCAGTATATATTGATGGTGGAAACTTAGGTTTAATTTCAACAATCCAAAGTAGCTATTCTCTCTCTTTCTCACTCTCTCTCTCTCTCTCTCTCTCTCTCTCTCTCTCTCTCTCTTTCTTCCCCTCCACCCCTCTCTCTCTCAAGAAATAGAGGCATAGAGCATTTATGAAAGCATCTAAGAACACATTTCAGAACCAGTAGAGTCCGGATAAAATCTGTTGATCTTAGACGGACAACTAGATGTTTCTCCAGCAAAAGGCAATACAAGCACATCCAGAGAAACAAACAAGAGGAACCTCTTTTATGGACTTGGGAGGAGTTGTTGTAAAGGAAAAGTCCATTGGAGGAAACTAAAAGTTCAAAGTATAGTGACTTTTTATTGGCTGAGTAATGGCAGCCTCCCATTGGCTGGGCTGTTACTGGGTGAGGAGGAATCTTTTCTTCCTCCTGCAGAGGTAGTGAAGTACTGTAACTTCCTGTCCTGTCTCTGCCTGTTGGGATTCTATTGTGAGTTAAGTAACACACATGTGAGACTTATCTCTTCCTGTCTCCTGACTCTATTTTAATATATGTGTGGTTTTTTTTAATTGATTTCAAAGAGAGGAAGGGAGAGGGGGAGAGAGATACTAGTAGAAACATCAATGATGAGACAGAATCATTGATGTGCTGCCTTCTGTATACCCCCTACTGGGGATCAAGCCTACAATCCAGGTATGTGCCCTGACTAGGAATCAACCCTTGACCTCCTGGTTTATGGGTCGATGTTCAACCACTGAGGCCACAGTGGCCAGGCCTGACTCTATTTTAAATGAGGTTTTTGTTCATTAATTTTTTAAAAAACCCCAATTTTCTACCTTTCTTTGATTAATGCTTTGTTTTAATTCTAAATATTTGAACTCAGGAAGAAAATACAGATCATTGAATTTTCTTTGTATTTTAAAGTAACTCTTCATTTAAAACATTATTTTGGGTGCCTCTGTCAGTCAAGGAGTTTGATTCACGTTTGTACATTAATAAGATGTAACATTTAATTATTTCACAGGATATATCGTTATTTCCATTCATTTTGAAAGTCAAGAATTTCTGATCTTAGAAACAGGGCTTGGAAATGAAGGGTAAAATACCTTGAAATATTGTCTTCAACTTTTTAAAAAAATTTTTTTATTGATTCAGAGAGGAAAGGAGAAGGAGAGAGAGAGAGAGACAGAAACATCCATGATGAGAGAGAATCATCGATCAGCTACCTCCTGCACACCCCCACCGGGGATCGAGCCCGCAACCAGGCATATATGCCCTTGACTGGAATCGAACCTGGGACCCTTCAGTCCGCAGGCCGATGCTCTATCCACTGAGCCAAACCAGCTAGGGCTTGTCTTCAACTTTTGTTACCATAACCTGTACATGTTAGTGTTAGCTTTGTATGTATCTGTTATCAGTATAGAGTGCGAATTCTTGGAGAGACTGCCTATGTGCTAAAGTGGCTGTTAGTCATGAACCCTGACTCTTGATCTCATCTGGGCTTGTTTTATCATAAATAAGGAGCAGAGATTGTGGGGCCCCTCCCACGGACACAGGGCCAGCTGTCTTGGCACTGCTGATGCCCGATAAGTGTGGAGGGGGAAAGCTTGTGGCTAAACTGTACTTTCTGGAGGAAAAACACTGTAATGCGTTACACCCAGCATCTACTGCTAGTGATGTTAAGCTACTCACTCAGCTTGGGTTACCAACTAGTTGTTGCTAGTGCAGCTCCGATTTGAGCAAGAGACTTACTCACATTATGTTCTTATTCTGAGACAAACATTTTAATTCTAGTATTGTAATTATCAGAACACCTCAAAGGAATTCTGAGGCAAATTAAATGACTCAGGACTTTAACTGCAGTGCCACAATGCATCACATTACCAGCTGTCTCAGCGTTAGGGGTTGATACCCAGCCTCAGACTTTGGAGACTGTTACCCAGAACTGTTAAATAATTAGTTCTTTGTAAACTAGGATGAAATAGATCTCTAGCTTTACTGTACGTGTTTATAATGTTTTCTTTTCTTTTCTGTTCTTTTGCCAACTGGAGGAGACACAAGAGCTAGTATTGACTCATGCACAGGTTTTATAGGATGTCAGACAAAATGTTTTTTTATTGAGGAAGGGTCAAACAAGTTGTGTTTTTTGTTGTGTCACACCATACGATATGAGGGCCACATTATAAAAATGCAGGGCTCCCACAAGAAGGCGAAGGCTAAGGACGGTGATTTAAGACTACATTATCCTGTTTCTAATTCCTCTCTTTCTTCCTGCGGAAATGTAATTGCAGAAGCTGAGAGAAGGGATTGGAGCGCGTGCTTCTATATCTTCCTTGAAGAGAGTCGTAAAGGCCGTTTTATGAGTCTCTCTCTAACCTCGTTCTACTTTGCCAAATTAAAGGAGACAATATGACAATCCCAACAAGCTCTGATCTTACATCTTAATTTGCAAACTCAGCATCAATATCAGTATCTGGTTTAAGTGTCTCAGAGAAAACAGTGTTGAAATTAATGGCTTATTTATATATAGTCCTTCTCTGTATTGAAACTGAAGCCATTTATTTTTCTGAAGCCATTTTTTTTCTTAAGCACAAAAATCATTATTTCTTAAAATCAGTGTACTCTTTGTCAATTTCTCAGTTTGACAAATGTAAGATGTTAACGATGGGAGGGACAGGGTGAAAGAAATTCTGTACTATTTTTACAACCTTTCTGTATATCTAAAATTATTCTAAAGTAAATTGAAGATCACATTATAAATCCATCATATTTGTCCTAGTACCTATGACAGCCTAAAGACTGGGAAGGAAATTTAAAGTACTGTATTTCAACTTCAGCTTTAACTGAGAGTTTTCATGGTGTGGGGTGTTACCCATTTCTGTGTTTTAAGGAACTTGGGGTATTTTGTTATTTGCATATGTCATACACGAGCACACGTCTTTAGCATTTTCTTGAACTGTTTGTTTATAGTCAAGCTAAACAGAGCCTCACATCCTAGGTAAAGTGCCTTCACCTGCATAGGCTTTGTCCCAGAGCTGAAACTAAACCTTAACCCACAGTGTCTCTTGATTATGGCTTCAAAAGACCACCCACTTCTGGGGTGAGAGGGGAAGTCAGACTCCCCCATCAGGCCGTTTTAAACCTTAGGAAAACAAGCATTTCATTTAAGCCTCTCCAAAGTGGGCAAAGCTCCTTGGGAGCTGAGGTTCTAGCAGTTGGAACAGAGTCAAACCTTAGTACCATTTAAACAGAAGAAACAGTAGAGTTTATACTTTATCTTATTGGGTAAAAGAAAAATCTTCAGTGAGAAAAAAAAAAGCGTGTTTTAACTACAATGATTCTATGTTATCATGAGAGGCCATTAATCATCTGAAGAGAAAAATAATATCCTTTGACATATAGATCTGTATATAGTGCTTCCGGGATCTAAATCTGTTCCTTTGTTGCAGTAAAACATTCCTAATGAAACAAACAAACAAACAAAATGCAGTAACCTGAAAAAAGAACATTAATTTATTGATATGATTTTGCACATCCCAGTTAATTGAGTCATACAAAAAAATAAACAAACAAAAAACAACTTCAAATAAAGGAAATAATGTGGGAGTCTGGCCCCTTGTCCTACATAATACACTTGTTGGCATACATTATGGGTTTGCTATCATCCTAAGAGTATTAAATCATTATATGAGAACATTGCCAAAAATCCTCTTCATTTCCTTTTAGTGACTTCTTACTGCCCTCAGTGGAAGTTTAATAGAAAAGAGAGGACATGATGTAGTTTTAATGACAGGAAACCCATGGCCTTCCAAATGAATAAATTCCATCACTGGCTGCCACAAAGTGTGCTAATTATTTCCATTGATAAATTAAAAGCTGTAAAAGTCTAAGGTATCTAAGCATGTGCTCTACAGTTATAATCAACCTGTCTGCGTTATTAAAAGGTCATATTATCCTCATTGTTTTATCAGTATTACAAATGTTCTTATTCCAGAAAATTATATTAAAAATGTGTTAAATGTGTACTGATTTACAGGTGATTAAATAAACTAACCAAACTTCATGTTTCTGATCTGCAGGACGTTAAAATCAAGTATTAATCTATTCCCCTAGTGTCAATGTTGAGGATAAAGATAGTTTATATTTATGAAAAGATGAAGCAACAAAATAAATAGGAGCTAATCATGTTCAAAATATGTAGAAGAATTAGAATATTATACTTGATTTTATTATTTTATTTTAAGTATCGGCTAAATCATTTGGGAATGAAACAGAGCAATTCCTTCATTCAACAAAATGCATTATGTATCTCTGTAGGTTTTGTATGAATTAATGTATTAATTTACTAATGTTCACTTAGTAAGTACCAGGTGTTCTGGAAATACAAGAGTCACCAATATAGACTCCCATCCATGTCTCATGGAGCTTGTGGTGTAGGGGGAAGAGCCATTAATACAGTGAATTCACAATTGCCAACATGGAAATAGGACATGGAGGTTTGCAGTTTGATGAAAGCCCACTGACCACAGGGAGAACTATCCATGCCATAGAGGTTAGAGTCTCCCGGCAGCAAGGGCATCGGATTGAAATGTGAACCATGAGCTGAAGAGGGCAGGTAGAGATACAGCTTATGCTGAAGTTTGGTGGTGGGACTGAGAGAAGGCCCAGGTGACATCAGGGCCAGATGTGCAGCAAGGCTTAGCTCACACATCCAGTGCTTTTCTGCACCCTTTCCTCAGTGTGGGTGAGGGTGCAGCCTGCACCAGGGCACATTGATATTTAAGCAGAGTGGAGGCCGCACATCCTCATTCAAATGCAGGGCATGACCTGCACAACACACATGGCTGCCCTGGGGAAGTGGAGAGAGATAGTCTAACACGGGGGAGGTAGGTTGAGGTCAGATGATGCAAGATGCTATAGATGGAATGTCTGTGTTGCCCCCAGATTCAGATGTTGAAACCTAAACCCTAATGTGTTGGTATTTGGAGGTGAGGCCTTTCAGAAGTCATTAGGTCATGAGGGTGGAGCCCCCATGGATGGGATTAGTGGTCTTATAAGAAGGGCTCCAGAGAGCTCCCTCACCCCTTCCACTAGGTGAGGACACAGGAAGAAGACAAAATGGGCCATCTACCAACCAGGTAGCTGGCACTCTCCAGGCATTGACTCTGCCGGGGTCTTCATCTTGTACTTTCCAGCCTCAAGAACTGTGAGAAATAACTTTCTGTTGTTTATAAACCACCCAGTCCACTGTATTTTGTCACAGCAATCTGAGCAGACTAAAACCCAAGGCCTCATTATTTGCAGCAAATATGAAAGAATTGGTTCTACTGAGCTTATTCATGTTAAATAAACCAATTTTACAACTTCAATTTTGCACAATTTCCAACATTTCTCAAGTTCTAAGTAGCTCTACAACTAAGGAGAACAAAACATCTTGTTATACTCATCTTGGTTCTTGCTTTGGCTTTGCATTCAAGAATGGCATCTATTGTGTTCTCAATCATGTATTTTAACCCTATTTGGACTGGCTCAAAGACAAAGCATTTAATGTAACGCAAAGACATATGTGTGTCATTATGTCAAGACTTCATAATACCTGATGTAAAGGCACTGTGGTTCTGCTAGAAATTAAAAGATATGAAAATAATGTCCTACATTACTTTAGATGATGGTTTCCTTCCTTCCTTCATTCTTTTAAAAATAATTCTTTAAAATTCATCATAGATCCACTTTTACTATGAGCTGAAAGAGAAGCTAGAAAACCCAAAGAATGAGTCCTAGGCCCTGTCCTCAAATTCTTCCCTCTTGTTGGGGAGATGGTCACCTAAACAGGGAATTAAGAGGCAGAGATGTATGAGCAATAAAAGTGACAGATTATCTTAATCCAGGGGGTAAGGAAAGTCATTCTGAGCAGAGAACATAAGCAGCTGCCTGACAAAAAAAATGAGAGAGAGGTCAACTGAGCAAAAGCAGGGATGAGAAAGGCGTGTCGCTGGAGAATAAATTTCAGGAGGAAACCAAGTGACAGAAGGGCCCGGGTCTAGGGAGCTTGAATGTTAACTTTGTCAGAGATGGGAAGCTATTGAAGAAGCTTGCTTCTTCTCTTGGGATCCACCCAAGGAGTCCAAATCTGGGATTAAGGCTTCAAATCACAGACGGTTCTTCACCACTGTGCCATGCGTCTGGTAGGTGTTTCATAAATGTTTTCCACAATGAGAAGCTGGAACATGGAGAATAGAGTGCCGAGTCACTCAGTTTACTAGTTCTGATTTACATTTCAGGTATATCCCTAGGATATCTGGAGAGAAAAAAAGTTTGAGAGTTTCCCCCCTCTAAGCATACACACCAATTAGGAAATGGTTGCAACTGTTCAGGTGAGAGTCAACTAGAAACTCAGTTTAGACCCTCTTGGTGCTGAGGGACAGGAGACAAAAATTTAGGAGGAATTAAGGGGATAATAAAAAAAACAAGCTTCATGCTTAATACTTAATGGAAGGTTGGGAGTCAGGTGGGAGGGAGAAACCAAAGACGACTCCTAGGCTTCTAGCTTGGATAACAGAACAGAGTGGTGTGGGAAAATCAGAAAAGGTAAAGATTTCAAAAGTACTAAATCATAAATTGAATTAGGAAAAGATTAAATGTAACAAGAAATTTCAACAAATGTAGACTTCGTTGCTAGCCACGTGGTACAGTATTTACATAATTGTCCATGAACCTATTAATAAGTCTTACTGTGACAAGAGGATGCTATTCTAACAATTCTTACACAGGCAACTTCTTGGTATCATCCAAAACAAGCCCTTCCTGTGGTGGATTCGGTGCATTTTCTCTTATTCTATCTGTCTAGATACACTCTTTCCCATCGTGTCAGATACTTATCACACCACCTATCTCTGTTTTCCCTTCTCAGTCCTAAATAAACGTAATCCTTTTAACCTCTACTCAGAGATGTTATTTTGCAAACTGTGAATCATTTTTTGCTTCTTCTCTTGAGATCTCATTCAGGGAGTTCACTTCTCAGTTTAAAGCCTCAAATCAGACGCATATTTCTATATTTCTACTCCTTGTATTCAGTAGTTGTGTGATAAGTCTCTTGAAGATGATAAAATCCTGAGGATGGTGGGAAGACTGTCTAGTAACTCCCACATGCCAGAATCTTACTTAGTTCAGTTTATTATCAACACATTTTTAAACATCAACATGGCATCGGTGACTCATATATGATCCTCTATAATCCTCTTTTGTTTGTGTTGTATTTGCCTGTAACCAGGTTCTTATCATTTCTGTGCAGTTTGTTTTCCCCTTTTTACTTGTTCTGATTTAGCCTTTATTCTCATTACTTCTGTTTACTTTTCAAGGCTGTTTAAAAATTATGATTATCTTCTCCAAGTTGTAAGCCTCCCCATCAACTTCGTGCCACTAGTAATTTAATGGGCATCTCCCAAATTCATCTGTGCCATTAAAGATGTTATTAAATATTTTTGGCCCAGGATGATTCCTTTGAAAAAACATTCAAGCCCTACGGGCTGATATTGCAATGTTGATAACTGACTCTTATTGAATATTTTTATAACAAGTTGGTGCTCCCGTCTAGCAGCAAAAGAACTTAAATAGAGCTCATAAAACAACACACAGTAGTCCCCCTCTCTCGTGGCGGATAGGTTCCAAGATCCCCAGCAGATGCTTAAAACTGCAGATAGTACTAAACCTTATATATACTATTTTTTTCCCTACATATACATACATACATATGATAAAGCTTAATTTAACCCTATATATACCTTGTACCAAACCCTATATCTACTATGTTTTTTCTTATACATACATACTTATAATATAATTTAATTTATAAATTGGGCATAGTAACAACTAGCAATAAAATAGAACAAGCCTATATAATAAAGAGCTAATATGCTAATTAGACCAAACAGCAGAACGACCATACGGATGACCTTTCTGATGAAGCCAGGGCTGTGAGGGCCTACCCTTGCACGAATTTTGTGCATCAGGCTTCTAGTTATAACAATATATTGTAATAACAGTTATGTGAATATGAAGTGTCTCTCTCTGAAAACTGAGGTGGCTACTAAGTGACAAATAAGAAGGAGGCATATACAGCATGGATATACTGGACAGGGATGAGTCACTTCCTAGAGAGAAACCAAGAGAGACTTCATCAGGCTACTCATAATGGCACACAATTTAAAACTTATGAATTGTTTCTTGAATTTACCATTTCATCTTTATGGATCACAGCTGACTGCTGGTAACTCAAAGTGCACAAAGTGAAACCCCAGATAAGGGGGCTACTATATGTCTATACAGGATTTTATTTCACAGAACATGTCTCCCATGGGTTACTTAATTTGATGCTTAAATAGCCCTGTGAGACAGGAAGAAGAGGAGTTATCTTCATTTCTATTTCAAAGGCATGGAAGCTGAGACTCAGGTTAAGTAACTTGAATGTCACTCAGCTAGTAATTAGTAGGAAACAGCTCTTAAATGCATATTTTCTGACTTCAAAGCAATGTTCTTGCTACTCTACCGTATGGAACCACTCTGTTTTTCTATTAGTACATGGCTTAGTACTAAATTAAGGACTTTTATTAAAAATTCTGGTAACTCTATCCCAACATTAATCTTTCTATTATTTTAATATCTAAGGCATAACTGGTCTCCACAACACAATTAATTGATTGTTTCCTACATGCGTAAGGTACTGATCTGAACATTGAAAGGCAAATAAAATAATCATGACACTGTTCCTGAAGACGGTGTTACCTTACCTGATATCAGAGGGATAAATAATCTAATGTGATACCAAGAATCACAAAGGCAGAGAAAATACTATAGGGTGCTAATCTAGCAACTATTTATGTAATGTTTTGAATTTTATCTTATTGCTTTAAGAAAAATGGCTCATTCCTTGAGGACAGATTCTAGGTAGTATGCATTCGCATCCTCAATCATACCTAGCAAATTGTAGGCAAAGGGTGTGGCTTTTTAAAATACTTTTTTTTTTTTTTTACTTATTTTGTCTTTTGAACTCCATATTACTGAATTCTTACTATGTGTCCAGTGCTACACTCGGTAAAATGTGAAATGCATAATTTTGTCTCCTGCAAAGAATACCAATCAACATATTAGTATGGGCATATTTGGTAGACACTCAGGACATTCCTTGACTAGACTGGACTCTTGACTCTTAACTAGAATCCAGGCTTTGTGATGAGGAGAAAAGAGAAGAAATACACAAAACACTTGGGGGGTAGGGGAGGCTGGGGGAAGGGCAGGGGAAAAAAGAGATATATGTACTAATCTTTGTAAAACTTTATGTAATAAAAAATAAATAAGTAAATGGAAAAGGTAAAAAAAAAATCAAAGTTTAAAAAAAAAAAAGAAATGCACTTGGAAAGATCAAGTTGGTCTATATTATAGAAAACCTAAACTGTGAGAAAAAAAAGACTTGATGTTGTAACAGGAAGTATGTCTTCAATATCAAATAAATCCATTACTAAGAATGAGAAGAAATGTTGACTATATAATCAATAGTTTTGTAATGTAAGTATTCTAGCCCATATTATTGAGAAATATTGAAATAAATAAAGAAGCTTTCCTTAGCTCTTTGAGGCAAAATACTTGTTTTCCTTGGTGTTATTTTGCTCACCTGTCAAGACTCTTTACCTTGCACATTACTGGCCTCCTTCTCCTTTTTATTTTTTTTAAATTAAATTTATTGTGATGACAATGCTTAATAAAATTATATAGATTGCAAATGTATAATTCTATGATACAACATCTGTATATTGCATTGTGTGCCTATCACCCCAAATAAAATCTTCTTTCATCACTCTATAATTGACCCCATTTTCCCTTTACTAACCCCCACTCCTCTTTCCTCTGGTAATCACCAAACTGTTGTCTGTGTCTATGAGTTATTGTTTGTTTGGTTTTTGTTTGCTTGTATGTCCCACATATGAGTGAAAACATAGGATTCTTGAGTTTTTCAGTCTGACTTATTTCATTTAGCATGGTATTCTCAAGATCTAACCATGTTGTGACAAATGACAATATTTTATCTTTCATTATGGCTGAGTAATAGTCCATAGTATTTATGTATCACAACTTCTTTATCCACTCATCTATTGAAGGACACTTTGATTGTTTCCATGTCGTGGCCACCATTAATAATGCTGCAATGAACATAGGGATAAATATATCTTTGCAAATAAATGTTCTCAATTTTGGGGGGTCTTCTCCTTTATCTTGAATTTCAGTTTTAGCTCTTTTGCTTTTCTTTACACACTTTAATCCCTTTTGAAGCTAAATAAACTATTTCAGCCATGATTTGTGTTTGCAAATGGTTATGAAAACCATGTTTTCAATCTAAGTGATTTAAGTTCTAATAATACTACTTATTATGTCTTATAATCAATTGATTCATCCATTCATTTGACATGAATGTAGAGGACAAATTATATGAGAGGGCTCTGGATTATATAGATGTTGTATAGATGCTTCCAAGTTGGTAATGTAATACAGTGTCATACATCCTAACTCTTTTGCATATCCCCCAATGTAAGAATAGCACTACAGCATATTGTTTACTGCATAAAATATAATTTAAAAATAACATAGTTGCATTCATGAGAATTAGAGTTACTTTTTCCCCCCATGGTATTGAGCAAAGCCATTCATGCAGATACTGGGAAGTTGGCTAGGTTCATTTAATGGTAAGTATATTATTCTCAAATTAAGGGCCTGGTGCACAAAAATTTGTGCACTCGGGAGGGTCCCTCAGCTGGCCTGTGCCCTCTCACAGTCTGGGACCACTCAGGGGATGTCCACCTGCTGGCGTGCCTGGCCAGCCTGGGTGAGGGGCTGATGGCTGTTTGCAGGCTGGCCAAGCCCCCCAGTGGGAACCCTCACCCCATTGGGGTGTGGCCAGTCTGGGTGAGGGGCTGAGGGCCATTTTCAGGCTGCCCACAGTTTCCATTGACCCAAGATCCCAGCAAGGCTGGCTGGAATCAGGTTTCTGGGGTTTATTTATCTTCTATAATTGAAACTTTGTTGCCTTGACTGGAGGCCTAGGCAGGCAAGAAAGCCTCCTGTTTGCTTCAGCTCCGTGGCTTCTATAATTGAAACATTGTTGCCTTGAGCAGATGCCAGTCAGCCTAGGCAGGCAGTTGCAATGGAAGCCTCCTGTTTGCTCTAGCTCCGTGGCTGCTGACCTCCATCTTGGCTGGGTTAATTTGCATACAGCTGCTCTGATTGTCTGGGGGATGTGGCTTGGCTGGTGGGCATGATTTAGGTGTCTCGGAGTGATGGTTAATTTTCATATTACTCTTTTATTAGATTAGATGGTTTTCTTTCTGTAAAGATTCTGACTATAAAACTTAAAAATGACATGTGTCATTGAACTTTTGTTACCACTAAGTGTAATCAAACCCATAAAGGTTAAACATGAGAATGTTTAGGGCTACTCAAGTGAGAAATACAGTTATATTGTAGAAAGTTGTCCAATGATAAAGAACTCTAAAATGCAGTCCAAGAAATTTGGCTATGATAGGTTAAGTAATGGACGCCTACTGTTTGAGCACGAATGGATCATAAGTCTAGAAATTTCAGTCTAAATGTTACTACAGTCACAGATTAAAGTCAGGGAGAGCAGGAACAGTGGTTCAAATATGATGTGGTTAACATAGCTTCTAGAATGGTAGCAATAAAGACAGACATGCAAAGATGAGCGAGTTTCAGTGCTGGTCCTCCAGGGACAGACCAGTGGGAGAGACAGACCTTTAAACAGACTAGCACAACAACAAAGGAGGTGATGGATCAGAGATACAAATCAGGGCCTATGGGAACACATAAAACAACTAAGTCTAGAAGAGGGTCTTACAGGGCACCAAAGCAGCGCATGGTGCAGTTATAGGAGGGAGAACATCCTAAGAAAAAAGATATTAGTGGAATAAGAATACATAAGGCTAAAGCCAGGTCCTGATGGGACAAGTGCTTCCTGGAACTTGTTCTATTAATGAAGCCATTTCAAATATTAAAGTGATGTGTTCCTACTACTAATTTTAAAGATCATGCTGGAAGTAGTTTGGAGTATAGATGGAGAAAAGAATCAGCATGTCTAGAGGTAAGTAGACTAGTGTGGCAAAAATAGCCTAGGTTGTTGTTTGGATTAAATTAATGTTGTTACATAAGGAGCTCTGAAAATAGCCTCTGATATGTAGTAAGTTCTTACTGAATGTAGTTTCTAGAATCACTACTACTAGTATTATTATTATTATTATTACTAGGGGCCCGGTGCACAAAAATTTGTGCACTGGGTGGAGGGGAGGTGGTCCCTCAGCCCGGCCTGTGCCCTCTCGCAGTTTGGGACCCCTCTGGGGATGTCCACTTGCTGATGTGCCTGGCCAGCCTGGGTGAGGGACCAATGTCTGTTTGCAGGCTGGCCAAGCTCCCCAGTGGAGACCCTCACCCCAGGAGGTGTGGAAAGTCTGGGTGAGGGTCTGAGGGCAGTTTTCAGGCTGGCCACAGTTCCCACTGACCCTCCAGGCCATCAGCCTGGGAAGGGGTCTTTGGGGAGCGGCTGGCTGGTCCCGCCGCCCGAGGTCCCCGCCTGGGAAGCGGATGGGGTGGCGCCGACCACCCCACACCCCATGGTCTCCCAGGAGGGGGCCTCAGGGGCCGGCTGGCTGGTCCTGCTGCCCGAGATTCCCGCCTGGGAAGCGGATGGGGTGGCGGTGGCCACTCCAGACCCCATGGCCTCCCAGGAGGGGGCCTCGGGGGCCGGCCGGCTGGTCCCACCCCCCAAGGCTTCTGCCTGGGAAGGCATTGGCTGGCTCAGGGTGCCGGATGCCTTTCCAGGATGGAGGCTCCCAAGATGGTGGAGGCCATAGCCCAGGAGAAACCGCACACTGGGGCTGCGGCTTCTGCCATCTTGGCTAGGTTAATTTGCATACAGCCACTCTGATTGGCTGGTGGACGTGTCTTAAGCATCCTGAAGAAACGGTTAATTTAATATTTCGCTTTTATTAGTTAGAATTATTATTAGTAGTAGTAGTAGTATTACTAGGGGTCCAGTGCACAAAAATTTGTGCACTCCGGGGGGAGTCTCTTAGCCCAGCCCATGCTCACTCGCAGTCTTGGACCCCTCGGGGGATGTCCACCTGCTGGCATGCCTGGCCAGCCTGTGTGAGGGGCTGATGGTTGTTTGCAGACTCGTCAAGTCCCCCAGTGGGGACCCTCACCCCATGGGGTGTGGCCAACCTGGATGAGGGGCTGAGGGCCATTTTCAGGCTGCCCACATTCCTTTCAGTTTTCAGGTCCCTACTCAGGTGCCTGGCCAGCCTGGTTGAGGGGCTGAGGGCTGTTTGCAGGCTGGCCACAGCTCCCATTGATCCAAGGTCCTAGCGAGGCCGCTGGCTGGAAGCAGGTTCTGGGGTTTATTTATCTTCTATAATTGAAACTTTGTTGCCTTGAGTGGAGGCCACAGCTGTCCTCCATTGCTGGCCTCCTGTTTGCTCTAGCTCCATGGTTGCTGGCCGCCATCTTGGTGGGATTAATTTGCATACTGTCACTCTGATTGGTTGGTGGGCGTGACTTGGGTGTAAGGGACTGAGGGTTAATTTGCATTTACTCTTTTATTAGATTAGATTATTTGTATTATTGCAAATAATTGTATTGGTGACAAATGAGAAGTGATTAAAATATGCACTAGAGTTCCAGAGGTAGGGATACAGAGGAAAGTTGAGATTCTCAAAATATTAGCAGGGAAGGTATACAGATAACAGAGTAATATAGAAGAAGAAGTCCAGAATGTGCTTTGAGACTTTGAATCATGGCCCATTAGCAGGTTGTGGAATCAATCTAGAAGATTTTGAATGGCAATTTTAGAAACCAAAATAGAAGAGAATTAGAAAGTCCACACAAAGTATCAAAAATACTATTTTGCAAAACTTTTATGTGGATAGTGTAGAGGAAAACATTGCTAGTGGGTCTACAGTATACCTAAGCACATCTGGCAAGTGTAGGTCTGAATGCGTCTGGATAAGTACTATCCTCCAATTGTAGGCCAGATGGTTCAGAGCAGACCAAGTTCCTGCAGACATGCCAAGTCCCAGGGCAAATGAAACTCAGGAGCTGGGAGCAAGCATGCTTATCTCTTAAAACCTGCATATTAGATAAGAGATCAGATCAATCCTCTTCATTGATTAGAGACATAAAGAAAGGATAGAAATTTCTTTTTTCCTGGAAAACTCATTCATATGAGAGCAAAGGAATTAGAACTTTATTTTCTCCTCTACTGGGTTATTTGTCTTCCCCCAATCTTTTATGAGGTTATTATTATGATTTTTATTTTCATATAGATTAGCACTAAAATTGACTTAAAATGAACTGAAAATTTGTGAATTTAGAAAGTCAACCCAACACCGCTATTCTAAGATCCCTGAATAATTTTTGTTTTCATGTGGAAATAATATTTGCTTAAGTGTAAGAATAATACAGTGTATGCATCTCTTGGCTATTCTGTACGTCAAAGATATTGGCTAAAGATATTGGTGTGAATAGCATTTTGCTGTTCTGAATGCAAAGAGAATCCTAAGACTCAGAAGATGAAAACTGAGCATAATTTGTTTTAAAAATATCATGTAACAGTGTATTGTGAATGCATCTCCACACTAATAATACAATCGTGCAACATGAATGCAGATTCTAATTGAAGAGAGTCCTAACCTCTAAGCTAATATAGCCACTAGGAGTGGGGAGAGGAGAGGCTGTGAAACCGATTGACTGGACCAGAAGATTTCCAGTTTTCTAACATGTGCATAGCTCTACAATTATTATTTTTGGCTCCTTCCTCTTCCAAACCCCAAATACAACCACTTTACAGACATTTCCTAGAAACGTCTCTTCATTCTGTCTCACCCTTCTTGTTCATGATACCAGAGGGCTTAGACATGAATCCTCTGTGCCTAAATCATCATTCCATTTTTAAACTCTGCCTTTAACACATAGTCCTTCCCTCAACCCATGGACCTATCTTCTCAAGGGGCTGCTTCAATGGAGTGTTTGTCCCTGCTTAAAATTCCTTGATGGGACAACTCGCTGTACCTGTAAGAAAAGTAAAAGGAGACTCTGGTCCTTCCCTACATCATACACATAATTTCAGATAGAATTAAAATCTAAATGTGTATGGCAAAACAATATATGCTTTGGAATGTGATTCAGAAGGTCTTCATTAAATGGAGGGTTACCAGGGGTTTTTGAACAAACACAAGAAGCACTAACAACAAAGAAAGAGCTCTGACAACATTAACATTAGGAATTAATGTTAATTAAGATCAAAGTAAG
Source organism: Murina feae (assembly GCA_004026665.1). Taxonomy (NCBI): domain Eukaryota; kingdom Metazoa; phylum Chordata; class Mammalia; order Chiroptera; family Vespertilionidae; genus Murina; species Murina feae. The sequence continues at coordinate 22,084 of PVJC01004484.1, forward strand.
TTTTATCAAAAGATATCCTATAAAATGAAAGATAAGATTCAGAATTGGAGAAGATATTTGCAACACATAACTAACAAAATTTGGGAATCCCGAATATTTAAAGAATGCTTACAAAACAATATGAAAACATAGACAACCCAATAGAAAAAAACAAACAAGTTAAAGAACAGACATTTTCAAGATAAAAACGAAATAAAATTAAAAACATGAAACGAAACAAAACAAAAACTCTGTGATGAATTTTCATTGTCTATATGGTATGTCAAACTGCAGTTCTGCCTTCCAGGTCCTCATAAGCTTTCCTCTCTAAAGGTTTACTTCCAACTGCTTTTCTTAAAACCTCCAATGTAGCCAAACATACTGTCTCCCAAGTAAAACTTGTCTTTCCCTCCCTCCAAGTTTTGAGAAGCTGATGGATAGGCTACAGCTCCCTGGGATACCTCCCTGGTTGCAGCCATGATACCCATAAATCCCCTCTAGTATGAGGGAGGACGTACATTCATTCATTCATTTAAAAATGCCTCGGAATCCTTGTAGTCTTCCCTCTTTATGTCAGATTTTTCCTTTTCCTCTTCATCTCCTTTCCCGCAACCAGACACTGAAACCCTGTGAGATCAGACAGCAGGTCTTCCTTCCTTTCAAATCTACATTTTGCTAGGATGTACTTTATCTGAAGTAGATACTTTTTTGACTGATGACAGTGAAAAAAATTCTATCTTTTCTAGATCTTGTTGGTATAAATGAGGTCATCATAACAGTATCTCTAATCACTCTGAAGCATTGCTCTTCAGCTCCCTTAGTATAAAAATGTTTTCCTAAAATAAAAGTAATTTCTGTCTCATATTTTCCATAGTTAATATCATCCACAACTATGTCTACTTTCCCTTCTCATCTCCTAAGTGTTTCTCAGCTCTACCTTAGATCCCAGATTCATGACCTCTCTATCTCCATGGCCACCACCGAGGTTTGGGTTCTTGTGGATTCCACCTGGAACTTTCAGCACAGGCTTCCTTGAAGCTAGGTTGCCCTTTACACTGCTGTGGGAATGAGATCTCACACAGTCCTTCTCTGAAGGCCTTGCTTCCAGGCTAGAACCTAAAGTTCTTCAGGAAGGCCACAGCACAGGGTTCTAGCCTTGCATATAGACAGCCCAGCGCTTGGATCCTGGCTGTGCTACTTGTACGTAAGTGGGCATAGACAAAAAGAAGACAATGGATGAAAGTAAAAATCTTCCAACGAAAGAACCACATGTGGACAGCAAGACAGGAATAGTAATCAATGATGCTTTGGGCTTACGCATTTAAAAATGGTATGTACAATGAGACTATAATAGGATATTTATAGAAATAAGTGAACAGACAGTTCTACTTGTTCAGGGAACGTTAATCTGGCACATTTGCTCTTTCAAATAGTCTTACTGAACAGGTATCATTTTATAGAATTGCTTAAATGTTATCTTGTTAATCTGTACCTCAGTTACCTCATGTGTATTATGTTGATAATAGCACTTACCCCAAAGGTTATAAAAGGATCAAAGATGATAAGAAGTTATCATTTTAGAAGAGTGTCTGGCACATAGTATGGGATCAGAAAATGTCAGCTATTACGATGATAATGGTGGTGGCCTACAAACCTTCTGACCATCTGGATCCCCTCTCAACCACATAAATTAATCAACCTTAAAGGATAAGTTATTATTTAAATACAGTTCTCGGTAGAGGGTGTTCTCACCACCCACTTTCTGCAGATATGTTTTTCATTCTTTTGAACTGCTCTAAATCACCCTCCCTTTTTTCTTTATCCCTGGCAGTGTGAAATATTCCCACTCCAGAATCCCCAAGATCTTAATATTATTTCTAAAGTACCTGTAACACCAAAATGATATTATTATGCTATGATACGTTCTGGTACTTAACACAAGGACTTTCTTGAACTCAGGAAAAGTGCCTATTAAAAATGTAACTTATTGTAAAAGTACTGAAGAAAAAGCTAAAAACTGATTTAAAAATCAACTGTAATTTGATCCTCTACAGATAACTTATAATTAATATATTTATCTATATTAATTAGGTATCTTAAAATATTTTTAAAAGTACTCTGGGGTTGTCCTACATGCACAGTTTTGATGTCTGTCTTTTTCTCGTTTTTGTTTTCTTTGCCTTAAGACTGTATCATTGAAGGGCATATATTTTTATCATTCTGAGTTAACCACACTATCAAAATCTTTATCAGTTATAAGCTCTCATATGCTTTTCTCATCTTCGTGTCTTCCTTCCTTCATTTAAAGAGAAACTCAAGAATGTTACATTAAATAAAATTTGTTTCATAAATTAAACTTTATGTAATCACTATGGTGTTAGATGTTATTCTTTCTTTTCTGAGAGATAAAACAATTAATTTTATTCTCCTAATGGATATTCCAAATATTAGATGGATTTCATGAATGTTGTTTTGAAGTTTGGAAAACAGTCAAGCTATGAAAAATAAGTTGGTATGTCTCCGTGCACTAGTTTTCAATCATCAACCTTTATTGGTAATAATTAGAATATCATAGAGATGGAAAACATGCAGCACCTTTGTTCTTGGGCATAGGGCAAATTAATTGTCTTGAAATTGCCCTTAAAATGGCGCATTTAACGTCAACCGTGTCCTAGCAGAGTTGAATTCAAAGAGGATGTCATATTTTTAATTTCTGTTAACTATTAGCTCTGCTTAGGAGGTTAGGCATAGCTCTATAGTGTGCTTTAATAAGCATTCCCCATTCTTTCTCCTGGATGAGAAGAGCACCAAGGTTGGCTCAGTGGATAGAGCCAAAAATGAGTGGCTAACCTCATTATGGCCCTAGCCAGTTTGGAACTGAAAGGTCCCAGGTTCAATTCTGGTCAAGGGCATGTACCTTGGTTGCAGGCACATACCCAGTAGGAGGTGTGCAGGAGGCAGCTAATCGATGTTTCTCTCTCATTGATGTTTCTAACTCTCTATCCTTCTCCCTTCCTCTCTGTAAAAAAAAATCAATAAAATATATATTTTAAAAAAATATCCCCCCTCACCCACCTCCATGTAGGATCTGCTAGGTCTGAGAGGTTTCCCTGGGACAAAACAATTACCCACACTTATCTGAAAGTTGCCACTATCATGAATGGGAGGCATACTAATATTATGTTAAGATATGTTTTCCTTTTCAGTCAATGTGGGAACAAAGGAATGGAACAGAGATGAACGTTTCCCTGTGGCTCTTGGACTTAACTAAAACAAAGTCCTTAAATGATTGTTTATTGCTGTGATGTTCATGCTTCTTGGTTAGGGATCTCAACACCTTTAAAGTCAAATTTCTCTTCAAAGGCTTGCTAACGCTTTCAGAAAAATTAACTCTGCTCTGAAAATGGAAAAATAGCATCTCAGTGTAAGAACAGATCATTTCACGGGGAGACAGAATGGACCAGACATGTATGGGTCTGTAAAGGGATTAGTTCTCTTTGAAGAACTCCCTCTTTCTTTGTTCAGGGAGGATTTCTCATTAAAACAAAACAGGGCAAGTGTGAGACTTAAGACGTACATGTACCAATCACAAAATAATGGGAACACAGTAAAATTTAACCAGTATTTGCAGGTTATGGGCCAAGTTGAATGAGTTTACTTGAAGAAAATATTTTATAGTGGTTTTACTAACTGACTGCCAAGCCTCTGCAAAGAGGATGCACCTAGAGAAATTTTAAAAAGATTGGGGGAAATATAAACAAATGATAAATTCAGGGCAAGACCTTTGCTCTGGACATCTCGTTTTACTGCGGCTGTGTTTCATTTCTTTTTACTGCATTTTTAAGAGAACAGTGTTTGGCTGCTAGTTAGGGGGTTGTACTTCCCCCTTTTCAGGGAGAACCAGGCAAAGGAATTATGATGTGTGCCATATTATAAAAGGAAACATTTGCTTAGAAACTTGGAGCTGACATTTTTATGCAGGATCTTGTGCTTTCAAGGCAACGAGAAGCTGGGAAATGCCTTCCACTTAAAGTGTGAGGAGGCTCTCACATTAACATAGACTGTACCTACTGGTCCCCGATTAACAATGGTATATTTTGTTTTTCTCTTTCTACTAGGCATTGGTTGGCACAAGTGTCATTTGATTAACCTTGTTACAGAGTTGGACATATTGTGGCGTTTGGACCTAGTGGTATTCCTCTTTTTGTAGAACTTCCATAAAATGTTTCTGATAGTATTTTAGTAATCTGAAGAAGTGGTTTTCTTAGCGAGGTCTTCATTTAGTTTCATTATCTCATTAGTTACCTGAAATTGACATATCTAATCTTTAAATATCATAAAATTTCTTGTTTTCTTTCACTAAGAACTTGTTCTTGTTCACTAAGAACTCATGTTTTTCTTGACTAAGTCCAACACTTCATGTGAAGACCATGTAGAACTGTGTTCCCATGTTCCACTATCAACCTTTGCCTCTGCCAGCAAAGGGTTCTGTAGGCAAAAAGGACTCTGCTTCACATCAGCCTGGCTTTTCAGTGGGTGGGCAAGCAAAGGGCATAGCATGGGCTTATTTCTACTCATCTGAAGAATGTCTCTTGACACTGGGATCAGTCACCCTTGTGGAGTTGGGGACAGAACTGCGAATCTCACATTTTAAACACACCATTTACAATTTCTCTGAATATATAAGCTTTAAGATAGTCAAACATTACAAATCCTGATGTACTCAACGTAATGGGCAGTATTAGAACAAACAAATATTATAAAATACGCTTCTATGTCATTTAAGATTTCTTAAAAATCCCCCACGTTCTTATTCACAAATCATCAAGGGCTCCTAGGTAATAACTGCTCCCTCATTGAAAAAAGCAAAGATTATTTTCTATTTTGTTCACTGATGAGTTCTAAAAGCATGTCTTGAGCACCTAGTGTATACTGCCAAGCACTAGGCTGAGTAAAACATGAATGACTCCTGCTTTTCTGAGTGTGTACTTTAGTGGGATAGACAGGCATGAAACAAATGTCTCAAAATAGAAAAAACAAACATGTAAAGACTCAGAATGAAAAAAAAAGTACAAGAGATTCTCAGAGACATAGTCATTTAGTTTGGGGGTGATGGTCAGGAAAGGCTTCTTTGTGACAATGAATTTCAGTGAGTCCTGAATGATGACTAGGATTGGCCAGAGAGAAGCCAGGAAAGGAGTAAAAGGAGAGCAGCTCCAGGTGAGGCTGGAAAGGCAGTTGGATAGGAATTGGGAATTTATCCTAAGTACTAAGAAATGTCATTAAGATTTTTTAGCAAGAAGTGATCCAGATTATTTAAAAAAATATATTTTTATAGATTTCAGAGAGAAAGGGTGAAGGAGAGAGATAGAAACATCAATGATGAAAGAGAATCATTGATTGGCTGCCTCCTGCACAACCTCTACTGGGGATGGAGCCGGCAACCAGGACCTGTGTCCCTGACCTGGAATTGAACCCTGGACCCTTCAGTCTGCAAGTCCATGCTCTATTTACTGAGCCAATCCTGCTAGGGGGCAGATTACGTTTTAAGAAGATCATCTGGCTGCTGCATGGAAATTGAATAGGGGGGAGCAAGAATGGAGTAGAGGAGAAAAACTAGGGAACTATCACATTATTTCTAGTAAGAAATTATTGGCTCATTTCCAGGAGGGTGGCAATGCAGATGTAAAAGATGAGAGAGTATGGATTCAATATGTTTTGGAGGTCTGATCTTTGGATCTTGGCGATGGTTTGTAGGTAGGAGTAATGGATGAGAGAGGTGTCAATAATTGCTGCCAGATTTCTAGGTTGAGCAACTAGGTAAATATTATTTATAGAGAAAGGGAAAAGCAAAGGAGAAGTAAATGTTGGGTAGATGATAATGAGATCAGCTTTAGACATGGATGTCTGTTAGACATCAAAGTGATGATGCCAAATAGGAAGATAGGTAAGAGATGTTTAGATTGGATTTATAATTTTGATATCACCAGCATACTGATGGCTTTATTTTTATTAGAGATTTTTAAATTGATTTTTAGAAAGAGAAGAAGGGAGAAGGAGAGAGAGAAAAACATCAATGTGAGAGTGAAACAGTGATTAGCATCTTCCTACACACCCCCTACCAGGGACCAAACCAGCAACCTTCTAGTGCCTGGGATGATGCTCTGAGCCACACCAGTGAGGGCAGATGGTTTTTTGAAACTAGAAGGCTAGGTAAGATGACCTAGAGCAATACTTCCCAAATTTGTTAGAACATAGAGATCCCTGTGCAGTTATTTTAAATATATATTCACAGGCTCTACCCCAGATCTATGAGTAGGAATTCCCAGATTGATTAAGTGATAATCTATTTTAAATAAGCACTCTAGTTGCTTCTTATGCTTTGGGAATTACTGAGCAAGACAAAGCACTGAAAAATTCTAGTATTTCAAGGTATGATGGAGGGAGGGTATGGGTGTAGGTACCAAGCAGGAGGGTGGGAGAACAAAGGGAACATTAGAAATTGTGGGGTATGAATCAAAAACTGATGCTCTCAATCTCTCTGCCATAGACACTACACAGCTTTATTTTACATTTTATAGTACTTCTGAAGACATCATGTGTTTATTCAATATGAATTTATACACACAAGACTTTCTCATACATTTTACCAAATCATAAGGCAGTAGACAATCTGAATTACTTTTTCTCTTTCTATAATTAAAATATTGTCTCCCTAGAGGAAACCAGTGCCAAAATAAATATATTTGACCAATTTTAGAAGCTAGAGATAAAAATTTGGGGCTCACAAATGGACACTTTTGGCTATCTGGCACTTAACGATTAGAATGTGATCATTTTAAATCATAAACAGCAATTAAAATGAGACTACCAAGTTTGCAAATGAAGTGTGATATTATTTTAAGAGTTGTATTTTGATTTTACTATGGTTTACTTTACTCATAACAGTACTATTTGGAAACCAAAAAAAGTTTGATTTAAAGTTCATACTCCTAGCCAAACCTGGGATACTGACAGGTAGTAGAAAAGGCAACCTGACACTTCAATGTCATAGCCTTAAACTCTAAATTCAACTTAGATTATATTTTTTAAGATCAAAAGGAAATTCTATAGTTATTTTTTTTTTGCAGATTTAAAGTTTAAAGGAAAGAATTAAATAGTATGAGGATGGACATTGCACTTCCTATGTCTACATGAATACATGAAACTGACTGAGTTTATTCTATAAAGTTTGATGGTTCTATTTTCTGCTTTTACTATCTAGTGTTTAAGTGAAGGTAGGCTTAGCCGATCTGTTTTATGTCTATGTGACATGCATACTCCTTCTTTTTTGGCTCTATTCTCCTTTTTGGTCTTGACTTCTATCACTATTTTGGAAAGTCAGGAAGTCAGCCAGAAGAAAATGAACTCTAGCAGATATTGTTTATAGTATTTATTTAGGACAGTCATTACAGTGGCAATAAGTACATCATTAGCTAGGATATACTGGCTACTTCTATTACGTAGGTCTGAATTCCTTGTCTGTCATGCCACACATAAACCCAGAAGAAAACAGTTAGCAGATTTATGGTTTGCACTGTCTCTGAGTTATTACTTTAAATACTTGATTCATAATTCTCTGGAAGGAAATATCACCTTCTAGGAGGGTGGCTGATCAAGGGGCTTGAATGACATTAGAAACAGAGTTGGGCTTCTGTGCATTTGAAACTTCAGTTCATTTCTCCAACAAAGGCTAAAGTTTTAAGTATCTAATCTAATAAAAGAGTAATTTTGAAATCGACCGTTTCTCTGAGATGCCTAAGCCACGCCCACCAGCCAATCAGAGTGGCTGTATGCAAATTAACCCAGCCAAGATGGAGGCTGGCAGTCACGGAGCTAGAGCTAGAGCAAACAGGAAGCCTCCGTTGCACCAGGAATAAACCGTCTGCCTAGGCCAGCTAGGCCTCTCTCTGCTCAAGGCAACATAGTAGCAATTATAGAAGCCACAGAGCTGAAGCAAACAGGAGGCTTCATTACCTGCCTAGGCCTCAGCTTAAAGCAATAGTGTTTCAATTATAGAAGCTAAATAAAGCCCAGAAACCTGCTTCCAGCCAGCCTTGCTGGGACGTTGGGTCAATGGGAGCTATGGACAGACTAAAAGCCTAAAAATTGCCCTCAGCCCCTCACCCAGGCTGGCCAAGTACCCCAGTAGGGACTCAAACCCTGAAGGGACTGTGGGCAGCCTGAAAATGGCCCTCAGCCTGTCACCTAGGCTTGCCACACCCCAATGGGGTGAGGGTCCACACTGGGGGGCTTGGCCAGCCTGCAAACAGCGATCAGCCCCTCACCCAGGCTGGCCAGTCATGCCAGCAGGTGGACATCCCCCAAGGGGTCCCAGACTGCGAGGGGGCACAGGACGGGCTGAGGGACCTCCCAAGTGCACAAATTTTTGTGCACCGGGCCCCTAGTAAAAATATAATCAAGAACCATGTATGTCTTGATTCCCACTGGAAATTGCCAATCAAGGCAATGATTTAAGTATTGAAAATTAGACTCAAAAATATTAAAATTTGGACTCAACAATGCAGTCAAGATGTGCTTCAGGTATAGACTATCTGACTCGGAGACATGGTGATGTTTCCACCCACAAAATCAGAATATGCTGACATATGGGAGCATATCATCACAAGCTTTGTGGATGAGCTAGTTGTCAAAAGGCTTCCGGAGCTCATGGCAATAGCTGCCCCTGTTTAACCTTCAAGGACAGTAACTAACACTTCTCAGAATGGCTTTGTACCTCCATACGTCCCATTTATATTGTTCACCTTGAGAACCTCTGTTATTCCCAGAACTCAAATGGTACTTGCTTGGTGTGTGAGAAAGCAAAGGAGGGAAAAAGCATAGTGACTGAGGTCTTGCACTGTAATACGAGCCTTGTTTGGTTTCCTTTGCAATTGAGTCCTAGAAGTGTGATGGAATAGATGGATGGGAGTGATGATGGCAGTGGGGGTTACATTAAATTACAAAAGTAGGACTTCTAGTCATGCTACTTATCATCTCTGAAACTTAGTTCTGCTTCTATAAGTCTAAAATAATAACACCTCTCCTAACTTATTTCCCATTTTTTGTGTGTAAAAAAATCAAATAAGTTGTTTGAGATTAGTTATGTGAGATAGCCAAGTGAACAACATTTTAAAGAAAGGAAGAAGTTCAAATGTAAATTGTAGTTGTAGTAGAACTTTAGCAGCACAGGTATCAGTAGGAGTCATCCTTTGTGGAGCATCTAACATATGCAAAGAGCTGGTCTGTCAGGTCCCTTACAGACAATTTTAATATTCATATTAACTTTGTAAAGTAAATTTAAAAAAAACCAACTGCATAAATGAAGAAACTAAGTCTCAGAAAGGAGTGAAGCTATTTTCCCAAAGTCACACAGCACATAAGTATAGAACAATGTTCATCCCCTGTAGATGCATATCACATGCATCTGAGCAGAACAAAAGGATACAGATTGTACCCATCTCCAGTACTTTGCTCTTCTTTCTGCTTGACACTGCTATGGCTACATTCCTAATCTCGTATTTCCACCTTTTGTATTAAGACCCAAGAGAACACAGATTGGCAGGATCCTTGTGTTTTGTTTTTCTTTTGGGGGAAACTAGTATGGCTCTCTGAAATCGCCAAGATACCTATGTGCAACTTGGCCTATGAAGTATACAGAATCAGAGTGATATGCATCCTGTACACTTGTGTGCCTATGTAAGTTTCAAAAATCACCTGATGAAGACTTTGAAAACTGCTACCTAAGTAAATGCATTAGAAAAGCTAATGTTAGCCCTGACTGGTTTGGCTCAGTGGATAGAGCGTGGGCCTTTGGGCTGAAGGGTCCCAGGTTCGATTCTGGTCAAGGGCATGTGCCTTGTTTGCAGGCACACCCCTAGTAGGAGGTGTGCAGGAGGCAGCTGATCAGTGTTTCTCTCTCATCGATGTTTCTAACTCTCTATCCCTCTCCTTTCCACTCTGTGAAAAATCAATAAAATATATTTAAAAAAAAAGAAAAGCTAATGTCAGAGAAAAACAAGAAGGTAACTGTTGATGAAATATGTTACTAATTGAAAAATATCAGTGAAATTGTAAGATCATTTTATCCAAATGACTGTGCCTGAAATCTTAAAATGATTAAATTTTGGAAAGATCCAACTGGATAGTTACTATAAATATGGGAAAATAATCTAATGAGCATATTTTAAATAATGATGCAGTACCTTTCAGACCATTAAAACTGTGTTTTTAAAAAACTGTAAATATATAGAATAGGAAAAAATACCCCATGTAAGTCAATTGTCATCCATTGTAAGATATTACTAAGAGGAAATAAAATTATTATACTAACAATTCAGCTAACAGTAAGTTTAAAGAAATTATTTATCTCAATAAAAGAGAAGATCGTTAATAGAGAATTCACAGAAAATCTTCTAACAACCAATAAACATATGAAAAAAGTCACACACCTTGCAACATGTTAACAAAATATTCAAATTAAAAGACTAAATAGTTCACCTATCCAAAGGCCAAAGGCTTAAACATTTAACCCTGGTAGGGCTTTCTGTGATGGACAGGCTTACTGACTACTGATGGAAGGGAAGGCAATATAATCCTTTCAAAAAGACACTCAAAAATATTATCAAGTAACTTCAAAAGTTTCATACATTTTGATACAGCAATCCTATTTCTAAGCAAATAGAAATGAAACAGATGAATTATTGTCATTTTATTGTTATTTTTCACAGTCAAAAGTTAGAAAAACACTTTAGTGAGCATACTTTCCTATGGAAATAATATGCAATCATTAATAGTAGTACATTTTAGAATATTATCAAATATAGTAGCTTATAAATTCATGGAAAAAATATAAAAGTGAATAAAGAGTGCACACATAATTTTGTTTAAAAGACATATAGTAGAGAAAAATTTTAAAAACATCCTAAATTTCAGTGGAGGCATACAATTTAGTTTTTTTAATGAACTTTTGCATTTCCATGTTTTATGTAATGAGCATTTAATAAAAAGCTTACATGCAATTGTTCACAAGCATATTATATAAAGTTTAAATAAATTGAGTGATGCTGAGCAATAAACTCCTTTGACTGTTAATGAAATTACTCCAATAGGTCATCAATTCATTTGCAAGAATAAAGTATTTTAATTTCCAAAGAGGTTTTGCATGACAATTTATTTGGCTTTAGGGAGACCCAGAATTGTCAGACATTAAATCCTTCAATGGTTTAAAGGGACTGCATCATTACAGCCACTTTCTTTTCCTGACAGTGGGCTTTATACTTTTTTTCTATTTCTATTATTCTATTTTTCTTACTTGCCGAAATAATCTATGCTCAGAGAGATAGTATTCTGGCAACCCATGTGGGTTGTTTCTTTCTTCCTCATCACTTAAAAAGTATGGAACATTTCTTTAGCTTACTTTTTCATTATTTCCAGAGGCAAAAACTGACAGAGCAATTTATAATTCAATTTTTGCTAAATCCATGACACCCAATATATATGTCAGGCATTTCAACGGCAGGGTACTTTGGGGATAGGTGATAAATTGTACTGATTATAAGTGCAAGCTGTTCTTCTAAAACATCATATCAAAAAGAAGGTAGGTACTATTAAGAAAATCTAAGGTATCTTTAGATTGTCCAGAAACATCAGAGATAATCACTTCACATGAATATATTCCCCTCAGTGTTATACAGCAACATATTATGGTGCTTACCATGGTTTTGATAGCACTCATCTGGAGAAAGGAATAAAAAAAGCCTCTATCAGTTCACAAACCTATCACGGGCTGGTAGTCTTTCAGCAGCCACATAGCTCTTAGTGCGGCAATAACTCACGCTTGCCAGAAAATGACTCACTCTGAAACCCGAAACATGGCCCTAATCATTTTAGGACTGTGTTGGTATATATGAGCAGTATAAATATTATGTTATCATATAATCTCCTCTGATCTTTTTAGACATCCTTTCAGTGTCCCAGATATTTCCCTGTGTGATATGTATGGCTTAAGCAAAGCCACAGAAATCTCCTAGGTTATCTAAAAAAAAAAAAAAAAACAACAGTGAAAAAAGTGGACAATTGAAATATAAAAATCTGCTCTGGTGGTATTCATGCCTGTGTGTGTGTGTGTGTGTGTGTGTTGCAGTTAAGTTTGGCATTCCATTAATGAGTGAAGTAATTAAGCAAAGCGAATGGGCAGGTGACTCCAGGTCGAAGACTAGGGAATGGGCTATGGAGCCTTTCACCTCGAGGTCAGTGGTTTCTGTTTAATCGGGCTGTTAATGACTAAAAGTCATTGTTTCCATCTGAGAGCTGTTTGGGCTCCATGTGAAGCAAGTTGGTGGTCTGCTCTCAGTTTCTCCTGGGCAAATGCACAGATCATGAAATCCACTGCTGCTTTTTGACAACTCAGTAAAAGGCATGCTGTTTGAAGGAAACGACAAAACAACTCAATCTCGGGCAGAGCACACCTCCAGAAGGAAATGTATTCCTAAACAGAAAAAGCTCTACTGAAATGGCTGGCATAAAACAATAGGGGATTTGTGAATTTGCTTTTACCGTGTATAGGAGGCTTATTAGAACAGTTGCTTTCACATAAATTAACTTATTGATACCTCAGAGTTACGGTATGTAATAGAGGCCATGCTGAGAATAATATTTTGAAGTTTCAGAAACCAAACCTCTACGAGCACACATGTAGCAAGTTTAAATGGGTACTGGACTAGTATGCCAAGCTTCTGACACCATGGGACTTCAGAAGGGCTCCCGAGAGTCAGGAGAATTCGGGGCAGAATAGGAAAATGCACGATATTCTGTGAAGGGTGTAAGCGTGAGGAAGATGAAGAAGGTAGAGATTAGCACAGTGTGTCTATAGTAGAAGACATCACATATGTTTCACATTATGTGTTTACACAGGATACGTTAAAAGAGGTTTTAACCTACACACACAACTATTAATGAACACCTGTATGGTCACACAGACTAAAGTTATGTTAAAAATAACGACTTGTTAGGGGTGTTCTTTCCAACAGGAAAAGTAGCATTAAAGATCTACTCAGAACAAAATGTGTAAGGATCCAGGAGGAAGCAGATGTGAAACTGCTGCTGGAAATAGACAAAAAGCATACAACCTCTTTTGTGAGATATGAGCAGCGGCTGAGAGAGAAAGGCTATTATGATTCTAATAGTAAGCTAATAATAAGTCTTGATTAGCAAAGAAAGGCTTCTGATAACCCCACATCTAAAAGATATTATTGCGGGATTTTTCACTCAAAAAATTCCCAAAATCTATAGAGCATCCTGTGAGTTGATAGAGCAAATCCGACCTAGGCATCAGTGCCTCTCAATTGGCTGATGTTCTCTCCCATATGCAGCGTTTGGTAAAATAGTGGGGAAACCTTTCTGGTTTCACCATGATAGGGGCGCGCTAATGGGCAGGCTCAGGGATATTGAGCTTCAGTCCTTCCCTGTGAACCCTTGCCCTGTCCCGACTAAGAAAGACCATTCACATTTTCCTCACCACAGTTTCTCTGCAGATCTCCCCAAGATAATTCCAACAGCGACAAAGCAAGAAAATCAGTACTCATTACCTCAACATTTTAATCATTATTTATCTGTCGCCTACTTAAATTTTGCCTTTACTTTAAAAATGATAGTACCAATGCCCTTCCAGCATGGCTGAGTGGTTGAGCATCGACCTATGAACCAAGAGGTCACAATTCGATTCCTCGTCAGGGCACATGCCTGGGTTGCAGGCTCAATTCCCAGTAGGGGGTGTAAAGGAGGCAGTCAATCAATGATTCTCTCTCATCATTGATGTTTCTCTCTCTTTCCCTCTTCCTTCCTCTCTCTGTAATCAATAAAATATATATATTTGTAAAAAATTATATTCCTTCTAAAATGACCAGCAACCAAACACTAATCTAGTGGATATTCCCCCCCGCCCCCTTTATAAGACATTTTCTTTTCTAGAAATTTTCTTCTGTCATGACTTCCACATGATCATTCTCTTCTACCTTTCAGAGCACTCCTCAGTCATCTCTGGTTACTCTGACTTTATCAGGTCCCTAATACAATGTTCTCTATGATCCAATTCTTAGCTGCCTTTTCTTATTGGCCTTGGCTACCAACACTGGCGATTCCCAAATCTCTATCTGCAGCATTAATGAATCTCTTGAATATAACACCAACAGCACCTAGACAAAACCAATTGTCTATTGCACACCTCCTCCTTCATATCACATAAGCAGATCTGGATTTTCAGAAGTGGCCAAATCATGCCCCCACACTCTTCTCCTTTCTGTTTTCAATCAAGTGACACATTTTTATTAAATGTGGCTAAAAATAATAATATTAGTAAAGCATGAAGTTCCGGGTCAGCTGAAGAAATGAACATAAGTAATTACAGAAAGAAGTATTCATGACTCTATGGGAGACAGAAGAGGAAGGGATTGGATTAACTCTGGAATGGGAGATAGAAGAGGGTTTGAGTATTTAGAGTTCAGGAAGCATCTTAGAGTAAGTGTCATTTAAGCAAGAGTTCCCCACATGATCAGAGGCATTATGAACAAAAAATTAACCTGTACATGTAGATAAGAAAGATCAGGGCATATTCATGTGGCTCTTGGTAATTTGGTGTGACTGTAAAGAGTGACAGGAGGAGGGTGGGGAGAGTGCAGTGAAAGAGAGGTAGCAATCCTAACTAATAAAAGTGAAATATTAAAATTAACCATTTCTTCAGGATGCTTAAGACATGTCCACCAGCCAATCAGAGTGACTGTATGCAAATCAACCTAGCCAAGATGGCAGAGGCCCCAGCCCCAGTGTGCAGCTTCTCCTGGGCTGCGGGCTCCACCATCTTGGGAGCCCCCATCCTGGGAAAGCATCCAGCACCCTGAGCCGGCCGATGCCTTCCCAGGCGGAAGCCTTGGGGGGCGGGACCAGCCAGTCAGCCGCCGACGCCCCCTCCTGGGAGGCCATGGGGTGTGGGGTGGCCGGCGCCACCCCATCCCCTTCCCAGGAGGAGGCCTTGGGTGGCAGGACCAGCCTGCCGGCCCCTGAGGCCCCCTCCTAGGAGGCCATGGGGTGGCCAGCGCCACCCTATTGCTCCCAGGCTGATGGCCCAGAGGGTCAGTGGGAGCTGTGGCCAGCGTGAAAATTGCCCTCAGACCCTCAACCAGGCTTGCCATACCCCCTTGGGGTGAGGGTTTCCACTGGGGAGCTTGGCCAGCCTGCAAACAGACATTGGCCCCTCACCCAGGCTGGCCAGGCACATCAGCAGGTGGACATCCCCAGAGGGATCCCAAACTGCGAGAGGGCACAGGCTGGGCTGAGGGACGCCCCCCCGACCCAGTGCACAAATTTTTGTGCACTGGGCCCCTAGTCAGATTATAAAGGTGCTTTATTTCCATGCAAAATAATTTGGACCTTATCCTATAGGTAAGTGAACAATTAAATAAGTTTATGTAGAGGCTTCAGAACTTCAGTTTTGTTTTTCAGATGCTTATTTTAGTATGGAAACGAGGATGATAGGGAATAGGATATTGCACAATGAAATCGAGAATAAGGGAGGATTTTAGCAGCCAATTTAGAAATCATGAGACCTTGATTTAGGAAGTCCAAATTGGAACACAGTAAGAAATGAAGACTGCATATCCTACTCACTAAAAATAAAATCAGCAGGTGACTACCGAACTTAGAAATGAAGGAAAGAGAATTGAGGATGACCACTTAACGTCTGGGTGTGGCGATGTAGGGCATGATGCCATTGGGAAAGGAGCCTACAGGAAGAAAGGACTAGGGGAAAAGGTTTATTTCACCGAGGGCTTACAATAATGCAGCCTCAGGAGTCAAAGCTGAACAAAGATCTCTTTTTTGTTCCCCCTAGGATCTGTTTTATACCAACCCCTTTTCTCCTTTGGACAATGAGCTTTGGGCTTATTCTTAATGACAGATGGGTATAGTAAAGAAAGTGCACATTGAAAAAATACTTCAAAAATACCATCCTTTTATAATAAAATGTAATGTGTGATCTTAGTCATGTTACTTATCCTGAGTTCAATTATCTTATCTGCTAAGAGGGCAGAATGATACCTACTTCACAGGGATGTTGTGGAAAATAAAAGAGCTCATGTTAAGGTACCTAGGCACATTCTTTGCACTCGAAATCTCTCTAGAAATTAGATCCATATTTCATTTCCCACAATGCGGTTCAAAAACATGTCAGTGTTTCTCAGTTATTCTTCTTTTAAAGATAAATCATGCTGCTTTATTAAACTCCTATGTTTTAGCAACTTTTGCAGAGAACAAATGACTTATTGGCATTGTTCTAAGCCTGCTGAATGTACTTAAAGACACAACAGTCTATATTTACCTAATTGGGAAAAATGGCGTATATATTTTAAAAAATGTATTGCTCAGAAGAAACTAACAGCCATTCAAAGGGTAGCCTTTAAAAGTCTAAATAGCCTGGTCAGTGTAGTTCAGTTGAGCATCAGTTCATGAACCAAGAGGTCATGGTTCTGCCCTAACCGGTTTGGCTCAGTGGATAGAGCATCGGCCTGTGGACTCAAGGGTCCCAGGTTCGATTCCGGTCAAGGGCATGTACCTTGATTGTGGGCACATACCCAGTGGGGAGTGTGCAGGAGGCAGCTGATTGAAGTTTCTCACTCATCGATGTTTCTAGCTCTCTATCATTCTCCCTTCCTCTCTGCAAAAAATCAATAAAATGTAAAAAAGAGGTCATGGTTCCAGTTTGGTTAGGGAACATACCCAGATTTCGGGCTCGATCTCCAGTAGGGGGTGTGCAGGAGGCAGCCAATTGATGTTTCTCTCTCATCAAAGTTTATATCTCTCTATCCCTCTCCATTGCTCTTTTTCTAAAAATCAATAAAAATATATTTTTGAAATGCCTAAACAGTTTTTATAAAAGTTAGCATATATAAGAGGCAAATAACTGTAGCAGTTGGAATCTAAAATGAAACTTTCCTTAATGCAGGGCGTTGAATGGTATGAGCAGAGATGGGCAAATCCCAATTAATGGAGCTGGGGTGGGGTTGAAGAAAAATCATCAACAGTCTAAAAGTTTATCATTATAAATTAAGATATAATGTCTTCCTGAATTCCTGTAAAAGCAGACAAATCCCAGATTCTTCACTATTCCATGAATTACATGATTTAAGAGGTTGCTTCTAGTCTAAATACAGTGGTTATGACCCATTTGATTGGAATTATATCCACAAGGTCTGTTTTCAAGAAAGAATGTTAGTGTGAAATACATTGTCATCATTTACAGTACATTTCCTCAGCCACCCTTGAGCATCTTCTTGTCTCTGGGGTGATGTTACACTGTGCTGCTGGTGCATGCCTCTTGGTGATGCTCATAATGTCTTCCTAAGACTTTTTGTAATGAGAACCATTTACAGGTAAGACATTTTAAAACAGGATATTTTTTAGATAATTTGATATATCAAAATAAATTAATTCAGATTTGAGCTTTGTAGCTGTAAGCAAGCAAAAAATAGAAAAAGAAAGAAAGAAAGAAAGGATAGAAGGGAGGGAGGGAGGGAGGGAGGAAGGAAGGAAGGCAGGAAGGAAAGAGACTAATGCATTCTTTAGTTGGTATTGTGGAAATATCCTTAAGAGGTTCCATTCTATATCTAATATAATAAAAGAGTAATATGCAAATTGACCATTACCCGAGACACCAAAGCCATACCCACCAGCCAAGCCACTCCTCCCAGCCAAGCAGAGCGGCTGTATGCAAATTAGCCCAGCCAAGATGGAGGCCAGCAGCCATGGAGCTAGAGCAAACCAGAGGTTTCTGTTGCAACTGCCTGCCTAGGCTGGCTAAGCCTCTGCTCATGGCCACTCCCACCAGCCAATCAGAGCGGCTGTATGCAAATTAACCCAGCCAAGATAGAGGCTGGCAGGGCGGCTCTGAACTGGGAGCCTCCGCGGCCAGCATAGCTGTGCCAGGTGTGCCAGCTCAGTGGGGGGGGGGGGGTCTGGCCTGGGGCCTCCTCGAGGCATCCAGGAGCACCCGTCCTGGGTCCACTGCCTGGCTCTGTCCCCCGCCCCCCTCAGAGCCTCCCCGGGCATGCGGGAGAGCGGATCCTCCACAGGGCTTGCAGGAGCAGCCATCCTGGGTCTGCTGCCAGGCTTTGCCCCCCAGGAGCCTCCTTGGGGCGTCCAGGAGTTCCTGTCCTGGGTCTGCTGCCTGGCTCTGCCCCGGAGGCCTCCTCAGGGGTGTGCGGGGGTACCCGTCCAGGGTCTGCTACCTTCATCCACCACCCTCAGGGGCCTCCACAGGGCATGTGGGAGCGTCTGCTGCACAGTATGGAGAATACATAGCAGTCCGCTGTCCGGCTCCACCCCGGGTATGTTCGCTCAGCAGCAGGGCCCCACTGAGGGATCCTGCACCAGTGTCTGCCCCTGGCTCACCACCCAGCTCTGCGCTGGGTGTGTCCCCTCTGCGGTGGGGGCCCACCAGGTGTGTGCGATCGTGGGCCCTCCAGTGGGAAACGTCCAGGCCTGCACTCAGCAGCCCTCCCACCCCCCAGTGCACGAACCCTGAAGGGGCTGTGGAAAGCCTGAAAATGGCCCTCAGCTCCTCACCCAGGCTGGCCAGGCATGCCAGCAGATGGACATCTCCCCCGAGGTGTCCCAGATTGCAAGAGGGCACAGGCCAGGCTGAGGGACCCCCCACCACCTGAGTGCACAAATTTTTGTGCACTGGGCCCCTAGTGTTATCATATGACACAGTCAAACTTTCATTTGGAGTTCCACAATTGCCATGTTATGATGGTTTTAAGTAGTCAGACCATTGTGATATATCTTCGGAGAGTGTTTTCTACATTTTAAAATTTGGATCTGAATTCATCCCCAAGCTTAATGCTGACATTCACAAGGACTTGACTGGCTCTATCTCAGGCTGGAGAAAGCTCTTATTGTGGTCAACTTAACTGAGCCAACTATTAATAATATCAGAATACCATTCTACAAAGCAGGGCAATACTTAGTCAAAGTGTTCATAGGGTTCATGCTCCTGACTGTTCAGACTCCTTAGTAAATGTTTCACTGTGTCCCAAGGAGAAGACAGAGTGTTTTAACGTGGGAAATAGAACCTTCTGTGCTGTCTGTTCTGGAGAAAAGAATGTGCTTTCTAAAATATTACTTTTTGAACTTCCTGTACTGTATTTACACAATTCTGCCTCTTTAAAAGGCTAACTTGTGTTATGACTAAGGCAGTCACTGGTAGACCCAATGTGCTCTATGAGAGAAGTGTTCTTCACCCTCTATGTTCAGTTTCCTTTGTGTGGTGCATTCCTTCCCTGGCCTGTATTACTTTCCACTCAGCAAACCTTTGATAGAGAAGCTTGGCTGTGGAAGCCATTGTTCCACTTACCCTGGTACATAATTATATGCCACCTAAAAGCATGTTATGGTTTAATGCTGAAAAGCAAGGCTTGGGGTAAGACCAAACTGGAATCTAACCCTGTCTTTGGGTTCTACTCACTGAGCTTCAGTTTCCTCACTGTAAAATAGACATTACAATAACTTGTGAGACAGTTTTAAAGTGTATATAGCACAGTACCTCCTAATTTGCAATTGCTCAATAAATTGTAATTCTCGCCCAATTTATTTTGAGTGTTGAAAATGTGTTCAATTGATGAAAATGCATTAGTAAATTTTCACACAGTAGCATATGTTCAAGGTCATCTTTACATATATTTGTAAACTCAAAAACAGCAATGTTAGAATAAGAAGAACAGAAAAAGTAAGCAATGCTTTTAAATTTTTAAAACATTAGGACACACAGTAAGAAATACATTTTACATTGTGACCTAATCTGCAATACATAAACACACCACAGACATAATTGAAATGAAAGTTTAATGAAACAATACCCTTCTGCTCTGGTATTTTCTCCCTTTATTTCTTTTCTTTTCTTTTCCTTTCTAGTTAGAACCAACTAAGATGATTTCATATGTACTAATGGTGTGTAAACAACAACTTGAGAACACTGATTCAATGAAAAGCAACTTTATTTATTACATAAAATCTTTAATATTGATTATTCAGTGTCATACATTTACTATTTTATAATATACTAGAGGCCCAGTGTACAAAACTTTATGCACTCATGGAGTCCCTCAACCCGGCCTGTGCCCTCTCGCAGTGTGGGAACCCTCAGGGGATGTCCATGTGCTGGCTTAGGCCCACTCCCTGGGTGATTGGGCCTAAGCTGGCAGTCAGACATCCCTCTGGCAGCCTGGGAGCCCTTGGGGGATGTCCATTTGCCAGCAGGGAGCAGGCCTAAGCTGCAGTCGGACATCCTTAGCACTGCTGAGGAGGTAGGAAAGGCTCCCACTGGTACCCCTGTACTGGCAGCCATCAGCCTGGCTTGTGGCTGAGCAGAGCTCCTCCTGTAGGAGTACACTGACCACCAGGGGCAGCTCCTGCATTGAGCATCTGCCCCCTGGTGGTCAGTGTGTGTCATAGTGACCAGGAATTCCCAGTGGTTCTGCTGTTAAGGTCAATTTGCATATTACCCTTTTATTATATAGAATAATTACAGTAACGAATATTTGCCTCTAGAAACGGGGAAGGAAACTAACAATTGCTAAGTATGCATTTTTAAAAAAATATGTTTTCATTGATTTTTTTAGAGAGAGAGAGAGTAGGGAGAGAGAAACACTGCTGAGAGAGAAACATTGATCAACCACCACATGCATGCCACTCTACTAGGGATCAAGCCTGCAACTCATGCATGTGCCCTGACTTGGGAATCAAACCAGCAACCTGAGTCACACCAGGCAGGGCACTAAGTATGTACTTTGCCAGATATTACCTATGCTGCTTTGTATATATCTTCTCTTTTGTTATGAGAATCTTGCTATTAGCCCCATTTTACATATAACGAGACCAAAATTCCAAGAGATAAAATACCTTACTCAAGAATTCAAATCCATCAATTTTCTACTGTTTCTAAATCCAAGAAACTATATAACCTACAGTGACACATCAGTAAGCTATTATCTCTGGGCTATTGTCTCACATCTTGTTCCTTTAAATTAAAGTGTGCATTCTTGACATCTTAAAAACAGAATTTGCTTTTAAATTATAACACAAAAATTTAGGTGCCCTGGCTGGTGTGGCTTCATTGGCTGGGTTTCATCCCATACACCAAATGTTGCCAATTCCATTCCTACTCAGGGCACATGCCCAGGTTGTGAGCTCCATCCCTAGTGGACGGGGGTTATATGAGGCAGCCAATCGATGTTTTGCTTTTACATCAATGTTTCCCTCTCCATCTGAAAATTCAATTTAAAAAATCTTTTAAAAATATGGAGTAAAGGTCACATATTAATTCTACTTTGCATAATCTTAATAAAGAGTAGCCCTCCTCAGAAAGTATTCTGAAATGGCAAGATAGTGAGAATAATTTACATTTTTTGTGAAACAGAACTTTCTGTCATGTGACTATTTTGTTCTTTTATTTTAAATACATAGTTAAAAAATTTTACCTTAAAAATACTTTTAGAAGAGCTAATACTGGAATCTGTATTCCCTTTTAGTTAAAAATAAACCCAACTTTGATAGTACAGTCATAAACCTAGCAGGGTTTTAGTTTGGTTCAGTGTTTGGAAGGATGATCAAACTCTGAGTTTATTGTTTCATAGGTTTTTTTCCTCCTACAGTTCTTCCCACAGTGGATTAACAACAGACATTTGAAGTTGTACTGTTTAAATATCTTTGAATTATTTTTGTTTAAAAATGTCAATGGGTACGATAGGAAAAGTACATTTTTTTCCCTGTAACTTCAAAACAACTGAACAGAACCTTTGGAATGAAACCAAGAGTTGAATGTTTTAGCTTTAAGATTTTCTTTTCTGAAAAGTAATGAATGAGCGAGCCTCTTTGCAAGTTTAACTATTTCAGGTTTCTATTCTCTGACTTCCAGTATTCTATTTTTTTTAAAAAAGTAGTATTTTATGAATAAATAAGCATAAATTTCCTTTCTCAGTTACTTCTCAAATCAGAAGTTATATAAAACTTCAGATGCACATAAACAGCTTCTGTACAATAAAATGTATTTTATTGTTGTTGTTAATCCTCAATTGAGGATATTTTCCATTGATTTTTAGGGAGAGTAGAAGAGAGAGGGAAAGACAGAGAGAAACATTGATGTGAGAGAAACACATTGATTGGTTGCCCCCTGCATGAGCCTAACCAGGGCCCGGGCCTGGGAGGAGCCTGCAAGCAAGGTATGTGCCTTTGACCAGAATCAAACCGAGACCCTTTGGTCCACAGGCCGATGCTCTATCCACTGAGCCAAACTGGCTAGGGCCATAATGTTTTTAATCATGTAAAAAGTGTTCCATTTTGTTAGTGGCTACTTCATTCAAGTTTGCATTAATGAATGGCAGCCCTTAAGATTAGCTTGTGATGACCAGTGGGATGAGGAGGACATGTTTTCTGTTTGCTCTCTTTGGGAACTCAGAACAGGTCCATCCTTGTGATACCTCTGGAAGAGGAACAAATATGTTCAGGGACTTTTATCTTAGTAGATTATGAAAAATGATGTGAGCAGGCTGAGGGGCATATCAGAGACTGACTAA
Source organism: Murina feae (assembly GCA_004026665.1). Taxonomy (NCBI): domain Eukaryota; kingdom Metazoa; phylum Chordata; class Mammalia; order Chiroptera; family Vespertilionidae; genus Murina; species Murina feae. The sequence continues at coordinate 44,724 of PVJC01004484.1, forward strand.
GATCCACAGTGTCTGAGACTTTGTGTTGAGACAGTTAACTCCTAGGGTCTGCTTTCAGACACAGGAAGGGATGCAAATCAGATGGGTCAATGTCAGCCTCTGTTTGAGGAATCTGAATTTGCAGGGGCCTCGGAGAGAACTCTGCCATGTCTTCCAGGGCTTTCCAAGGCCATCAAAGCTTGCACCCACTACAGAGCAGCAGCACAATCTCTAAAGCGCACACAGTCCTCGGTTCATGGTGCCTCAGGTGAAACTTTCTCAAGTCTTCATTTGTGGAAAAGATGAAGCAGGGGAAGCTGTCAAATGCGCAAATGCTGGTTTTAAATTATAGTGACTTTATGAAATCATTCTTAAACATTTAAAAAATATTTTTATTTATATCAGAGAGGAAGGGAGAGGGAGAGAGAGATAGAAACATCTATGATGAGAGAGCACCATTGATTGGCTGCCTTCTACATGCTCCTCACTGGGGGGTCGAGCCTGCAACCCAGGCACGTGCCCTGACCAGGAATCGAACCTATGACCTCCTGGTTCATAAGTGGACACTCAACCACTGAGCCATGCTGGCAGGACTTAAACATTTTTAATGTATATTGGCTCTTTTTTCCCCCCTCAAATTGTCACCTTCATGATATAGTCAATATTGGTAGATGTTATATAGCAGAATAATACATCATTTTGTATTTCCATTCAAAACTTGTTGTATTTATCAGGCAAATGGACTCCTTTTTTTGGTGAAGGAAATTTGTAGAGATAAGATGAATGGCAACTATCACTAAGAGTTAAATGGTGACTCAGTTGAGAGGTGAAGGTTATCAGAAGGAAAATATGGAATGATAGATTAGTGACCCTGTTGATGAACTCACTTTGTTTTTTGTTTTCTGAAGCCCTCTTTGTACGCTGACAAAACCAAATTTGTGACAAAGTGCTATAATACAAAATACATATAACTTGGTGGGAAAATATATTATACTTATTTATTTTTCATAGTATCCCAAGTGACTCTACTGAACATGTGTAATTTGTGAAGTGAGATGAAAATAACAAACTCTTTAAATATAAGAATTTGTTATTTTTATTGATCATAATTGAATATTTATGATCACATAGAAATAAGGAGTGAAATGTTTAGAATTGTACCTCAAAATGATTAATCTGGTATCATCTGTGCTGAGAGACAGTCCAGGAGTGGAAAAAGCAGGTTGATTTTTAGCGATAAACATTGTTTTGGAAGTTAGTATTAGACATTAATAAGATAGATACGTTGTAGAATAAAAAGACACCAAAGTTCTAGGTAGAATTTGCTCTGTAACTAGTGACCTTGGCAAGTCACTTCACCATGCCAAAATTTAACTTTCTGATCTATAAAATAAGAATTAAGTCATCGGTATCACCTTTAAAGTTCTAAAACAAAAGTTTTTTTTGGGGAAATCACGACTTCACCCAAACAGATAAAATTGGCTTTTATGCTTCATAAGACAGACCACAGCTTCCTCTATAGCCTTGTAGAAATTTGAAGCACCAGCACCTAAGCAGACAGCTCTGCAAAGTGGGAATGTACCTGCTTATCCACCTATCCTCTCTATGCCTTCTTCCTGAACTCTGTGCTTTAGTCATTTTAAAACAGTGACTGTTCCACGGTCCAGCTCCACCTGGGCTTCCAGATACCTTGCCCACTGCCTGTGGCCCTGGTCCCCTTTATACTTGAAAATACAACATTAACACATTAAGGGGGTGGGAGGAGGCTAGGGGATGGTGGAGGATTTATTTCCCAGTAGTGGTATCAGGAGGTGCCTCTGGGAGCTCCAGGTACTATGAGGAGGCTTTAAGGAAGTGGGCATGGGGGTGGGGGTGGGGGTGAGGGCATGGTTTTAAAAGCATGAGGTAGGCCCTGTCCCTGTAGCTCAGCTGGTTAGAGCACTGTGCTCATATGCCGAGTTGCCACTGCATCCTGAAGCAGGGCACATACACAAGTTAACAAATGAATGCATAAATAAATGGAACAACAAATTGATGTTTTTCTCTCTCTCTCTATTTCTCTCTCTTCCTCTCTCTCACCCCTACTATTCTCCTCTCTCTCTAAACATCAACCAATAAATAAAATTAAATACATGAGGTCTGGGTAGAGGCCCAAAGCCACATTTAGCAGAGTGATGGTGCTCCCACTTCAGCTCTTCCTGCTCTCTGCTCCATCTCCAAGATTTTCTATGCAATCTGCATACCTGCATGGGGTGCCTCCTGGAACCCTGCCCCATCCAAGTTGGTGGAGCTATTTGCCCTGGTGCCCCCATTAAGCAGTGGGACATTAGGGTTCTGGCAATCTGAGCCAACCAGACCTTCACCCAACAGGGGAGGGCCCTGACTAGGTGTCCATCACTGCAACCTGCTCCACCCATAAGATCATAAGACCTCCAACCCAGTGCCCTGCCCATAGCGCCCCTCTCAGACAACTGCAGCTCCGAGCCACACTTGGGACACTTCTCAACCTTGGACTGCTGCCAGACCCCAAATCTGAGATCTCCACCTTGGACTTCCATTTTCACCAACGGCATCCACTTATCAACCTTCAGAGTGCTGTAGACCCCTACCAACCTCGGTGCCGTCTCTCAAAGGCCACATTATCAAGTCAAGGCAAATGTGGACCAGCTCTCACAGGTTCCTGTGTCCAATTCTTCTAAGAACATTAAGAGCCAGATGCCCCACATGGATATCCCCTCCATCCAAGGCAGTCAATGATTCCCACTCCCTGACCTCCTGGGGCCGACTTGAGCCTGGTGTGGTGGCATAGCACCTGAAGACTCTTTTCATCTGGAGAGTTCTTTGTTTTAGTGGGGCCTTTGAAAAGGACCAGATCTCCTGGGACAGGAGGTGGGAGCCTCACGCCAGGAGGCCCCACAATGGGGTTGGTGGCAGGCCAAGACCCAAGCTCTAGAAAGCATTTATGGGCAACTCCTGGGAGTTTTGAACTGAGTAACATTCACACACCCACCCACCCTGGGACAGCACAGAAGGAGAAGCTAGGGGTGGAATGTGGGCCTCCTCCTGGAGTGGATGTGGTATGAACTCCCAAACACTGTGCTCATGTACATTTTTATTATTTTTAATAAAAATTATTATTGATAAAAAAAATAAAAGGAGGTGGATCATGCTCTCTTTCTTTTCTGGGCTTTTTCTCTCTCCACACCAATCTTCTCGATATTCCTGCCATAGCCACCATCCCCATTCTTGGATAATTTTTATTCTTCAGTCTTGGTTTAATCCTGTGAAGGTGCTTACTATAAGACACTGGAAGTCATGGTGTCTAGGCTCCAATTCTGAGTCAATACTTTTAATAACAAGTTACTTTGGGCAGACTACTAAGCTTCTCTTTTCTCATCTGTAAAATGGGAATCAGGACCTACCCCTGAGGGAGATACTACATGTAAAATGCTGGTTTTCTGTATCTGCCACATAGTAAACACTCTTGAAGTGATTAACAATGTTATGAACCCCAGAGCTATCTATGTCTACCTTCGTGGTAGCATGTATCTCCTTGTCTTGGAATTTGCTAGTCAGTTTTCTACATACATTCACTGCCACCTCCATATCCCAATTAGGCCCTATAGTTCCTGAAAACAGAAACTGGGTCTTGTTCACTGCTGTGTTCTCAGTGAATAAAAATTAGCCTATTTCATGGTGGGGGCCAAATAAGTATTGAATGAAAACATGATTATTCCACTTTACAACCTAATAAGAGAAATAATCAGACAGAATTATAATTCAGAAATATAATCTACTAGGGGCCCGGTGAACAAAAATTTGTGCACTAGGGGTGGAGGGAGTCCCTCAGCCTGGCCTGTGCCCTCTGATAGTCTGGGACCCCTCAGTGGATGTCCTATGATGGCCCCAGTCTGCCAGGCGCCTTGTGTGTGTGTGTGTGTGTGTGTGTGTGTGTCTCGCCAGCCGCATCTGAGGCTCAGAGCAGTCCTCCTGTGTGTGTCTACCTGTTGGGGGCCTGCCCTAGGCACACCGTGGAGGCTTGGAGCAGGCACCACCTCTATGTTGATCTCTCAGACTCTTGCCCTCCCCAGCATGTTGTTCTCTTTTTTGAGCGTGGCCAAGGCTGGGTGCGGCCTGCCTCCCAAGCTTGCCTACTGCCCATCTTCCTCCAGCCACCAGAAAGCAGGGAAAACCCCGCCTCGTGGTCAGGCCAGCCTTTTCCTGCTCCCTGATCCTCGGAAGGGCCCTGGGAAGCTGCCAAGCAGGCTGCCAACTCTTTCCCACTCACCCGTCCCCTGCTGCCTTCCTTTCCCACTTCCCGGTGCCGCCAAGGGGTCTGGGGAGCTGCCAAGCAGGACCCCGGCCCCTGCAGCCTTGCTTTCCCAATCCACGATGCCCCGCAAAGGGCCTGGGCAGCCACCAAGCAGGCTGAGACCCCCTCCCCCCTGCCGCCTCTTACCCGCTTCCCGGTGCCCTCCAACCCTGCCGCCTCTTTCTCATCATGGGTCCTGGGTCCTGCGCTGTCCCGCCCTGCAGCTGCTCTGTGCACTCGGGAGGTCACTCAGTT
>PVJC01004484.1:49369-63642 GCA_004026665.1 Murina feae
CTGGCGTGCCTGACCAGCCTGGGTGAGGGGCTTTAAGGCTGCCCACAGCTCCCATTGACCCAACGTCCCAGCAAGGCTGGCTGGATGCAGGTTTCTGGAGTTTTTTCTCCTATAATTGATACTGTTCCTTGAAGGCCTGGGGTTATCTTCTATAATTGATACACTGTTCCTTTAAGGCGGCCTTCTAACTAACTGAAGCTTCCTCTGCTTCACCTCGCAGCGCCTATAATGAAACAATTGTTACTTTTACTGATGAGGCCCGGGCTGCTCTTTCCTTCAGCTCTGGAGGATTCTATGATTGTTACATTGTTTCAAATGTTTCAAAGCTGTGTTTTGCTAGAGGCAGTTTAATCTGAGCTGAGCGGGCGCAGCTTCACTTTCGCTCCTGCTGCAATGGAAAGGGCTGTTTACTCAGGTCTGTGAGTGGCGGCCGCCATGTTGGCTGGGCTAATTTGCATATAGCCGCTCTGATTGGCTGGTGGGCGTGGCTTACCCGTCTCGGAGAAACGGTTAATTTTAATATTTTGCTTTTATAGAGTAGATAGTCAATCAGAGCAATGTAAGAGTTAATTGTTTTAGCAAACTGGAACTTTTGGTATAACAACTCATTTGGAAAATAATTATGGTATTTATGTTAATATTTTGGTCATTTCAGAAGACTACGCAGATTTGACTTTGCTCACTAGGAAACTGTGCTCTTTGGTGATTTTTTCTTTGTAGACTAAATCTGTGCAGCTCTATATTGATAAAGCAAGCTGATGATATGCCCATGTAGTCTGTATTTTGAATCTTATTGACAATGGTAATAGAAGTTGATAATCAGATTTTCATTTTCCCAAAGTAACCAAGAAAATATTCTATAATCTTTTGTCTAAAATTTAATAAGTAATTTAGGACCAAGAAATCAACTTGTGAAAAATTCCATAATGAAACAATTTTTTTTCTATTACAAAATTGTCAGAAGCTTGTGCAGATTCATTTGGGGAGGGGGGTATCAAGGTTTTATGAAAAAAGAATTAAGAAAATGAATACATGATCTATTTTGCCATTAGGGATTTGAACCCAGGTTTTTTATCTCTCATTTTCTTCTTTATAATACAAACTTTTGCCCAAAGCAGCTTTCCTTGTGCATTGCCCACAAGGTGAATGTCACTGAAATCCCTGGGTCGTGAAAAGATTTGGAGCCCTCTTCACTCTGTATCTTCTTCTCAGTCCTCCTATTGGTCATTCACTATCTTGTTCTTAAAGAATATTCTCTCTTCAACTAAGTGCCACTATCAAAGGTAGCAACTGGGGGCCATTTATGAATAAATTGTAACTGAAACCAGGACAAATCTGTAGTAAGTTTCTTTCCCCTCAGATGTTGACCCTGAAGGACAACACTCAATTGGACACCAGGTGGTCATGAGAAAAAAGCATCTTAACTAATAAAAGCGTAATATTGAAATTGACCATTTCTTCGGGATGCCCAACAGTCAATCAGAGCAACTGTGTGCAAATTAGCCCAGCCAACATGGTAGCCGCCACTCACGGAGTAAACGGCAGCTTCCATTGCAGCAAGAGTGAAAGTGAAACTGTCTGCGCACCGGCTCGCTTATCCTTGCCTGAAAGCAAAACATTGTATAAATCATAGAATCCTCCGGAGCTGAAGGAAACAGCAGGCAGAGCCTGAGTCTAAGAGTAACAACATGAGTAACAACATTGTTTCATTATAGAGGCCGCGAGCTGAAGCTTCTTATTAGGCTGTGCCTTAAAGGAACAGCATCAATTATAGAAGATACACCCCAGAAACCTGCGTCCAGCCAGCCTTGCTGGGACATTGGGTCAATGGGAGCTGTGGGCAGCCTTAAAGCCCCTCACCCAGGCTGGTCAGGCATGCCAGCAGGTGGACATCCCCCGAGGGGTCCCAGACTGAGAGGGCACAGGCGGGGATGAGGGACCTCCCGAGTGCACAGAGCGGCTGCAGGGTGGAATAGCACAGGACCCAGGACCGGCGAGTGGGAAAGAGGTGGCAGGGGGTCGGCGGCCTGCTTGGTGGGTTTTCCAGGCTCCTTGCAGGGCACTGGGAAGTGGAAAAGAGGTGGCGGGGGGTCTCGGCCTGCTTGGCAGCTTCCCAGGCCCTTTGCTGGGCACTGGGAAGTGGGAAAGAGGTGACGGCCTGCTTGGCAGCTGCCCAGGCCCTTTGAGGGGCATCAGGGAGCGGGAAAGAGGCAGTGGGATATCAGTGGCCTGCTTGGTGGGCTTCCCAGGCCCCTTGCGGGGCACCAGGAAGCAGGAAAGCAAGGTAGCGGGCTGGGGAGCAGGAAGGAGGCGGCAAGGGGTCATCGGCCTGCTTGGCGGGCTTCCCAGGCCCCTTGCAGGGCACCGGGGAGCAGGAAAGCAAGGCTGCAGGGGCCGGGGTCCTGCTTGGCAGCTCCCCAGACCCTTTGGCGGCTCCCCAGACCCCTTGGCAGCACCGGGGAGTGGGAAAGGAAGGCAGCAGGGGATGGGTGAGTGGGAAAGAGTTGGCAGCCTGCTTGGTGGCTCCCCAGGTCCCTTCCGGGGATCAGGGAGCAGGAAAAGGCTGGCCTGACCACAAGGCGGGGTTTTCCCTGCTTTCTGGTGACTGGAGGAAGATGGGCAATAGGCAAGCTTGGGAGGCAGGCAGCACCCAGCCCTGGCCACAGCTCAAAAAAGAGAACAACATGCAGGGGAGGGCAAGAGTCTGAGAGATCAACATAGAGGGGGTGCCTGCTCCAAGCCTCCACGGTGTGCCTGGGGGCAGGCCCCCAGCAGGCAGACACACACAGGAGGACTGCTCTGAGCCTCAGATGCGGCTGGGGGCAGGTCCCCAGTGGCGACACACACACACACACACACACACACACACAAAAGGCGCCTGGCAGACTGGGGCCATCATAGGACATCCACTGAGGGGTTCCAGACTGTGAGAGGGGGCAGGCTGGGCTGATGGACCCCCACCCTCCCCCCATGCACGAATTTCGTGCACTGGGCCCCTAGTTCTTTGTATAGAGGACTTAAAACAGTATCAAGGAAAGGGGAAACAAATAAATATATAATTTGCTTTTTTTAAATTATGATTTTAGAGTATGGAGTTTTTAAATGAGTCATGGGTGAGAAAATAATCTAAACTAATAAAAGCGAAATAGTAAAATTAACCGTTTCTCCGAGACAGGGTAAGCCACGCCCGCCATCCAATCAGAGCGGCGGTATGCAAATTAACCCAGCCAAGATGGCGGTGGTGGACACAGGGAGGCGGGCCACCGCTGCCATCTGTTGCCTTCCTGCAGGCCACACAGGAGGGGTGGGTGGGGGGTGGGAGGAGCGAGCCGCCTGCAGCCCAGCACCTTCACCGGAAAGCACCCATGGCAGCGATGGCAGACATAGTTGCCTCCCTGCGTCCGCTGCCTTCGCCATCTGTTGCCTTCTTGCAGTCCACAGTGGAGGGGCGGGGTGGCGGGCGGGAGGAGCGAGCTGTGATCAATTTCAGGCAGCAGGGCCGAGGACCTGGAAATCGGGTGGGCGTGGCCACCCAGACCCACCCGGGAATCCCAGTTGCTGGGCTGGCGGGCCCTAGACCAGCAAGGCTGTGGACCTGGGAATCAGGGGCCATAGCCAGACAGACCCACCCGGGAATCCCCAGCTGCTACCCTGGCCTATGCTGGGCTGGGGCCATGGCTGCCAAGGAGGGAATGAGGGGGCTGGAGCCATCAAGGACCCCGCAGGCATCGCCCAGCAGCACCTGCTTGCCCTTCTCAGTAGTGTGGAGCAGACAGGCCCGGCAGAGAGCAGAGAACCAGGTGCAGTGGGTCCAAGCCATCAGTAGCACTCCTCCTGAGTGCTCCTGAATTGGAAGAAGTCCAGGTCCGGCTGAGGGACCTCCCCGCTTGCCCTCCTCCCCCACCTGCACCCTCACCCCAATTTACCCATGCACAAATTTCGTGCACCAGGCCCCTAGTTATAAATAAAATACATAAAGATATTTTATAATTGAAAAACAACATTTATGTTTTTGAGCCACATATGATTTAATAATAGAGGAGATCACCACCTACTCTGATTCTTTAAATAAGCATTCACTTACTTCAGTGATTGTGGCTTAGTCAGATAATCTTGCAGTACTTTCCATGACTTAGTCAGTGATATTGAACAGGCTCAAAAGCAAGAAAAGAAGGGAAACTGTATTAAGTAAATAAAGTTAATGAAGCAGAAGATACATGTACCCAGGGAGTCTAACAATTTAGAAGATTTGTCTTTTTTTAATTCCAAAAGTAATTTGTGTGGACCATAACAGGAAACTAATCTTCCCAGTTAGAGAATGTACATGTGTGTGGTCAAAACCTTCTTTTTAAAAATGTAGTAAAAGATGTAAAAGGTCCTCTGAGGAAATCTAACTTTATATATTGTCTCTCTTCATTATGTCTCTGAAAATGTTTTAGTCAACTCAGCTATATAAATGCACAGTCTTTAAAAAGGGAGTGTGTATAAACTATAGTGTTATACGCAGCAAAGTTCTGTATATAGGCACCATTGATGAAACACCCTAGCAATTTCTGTGTTGGACCTCGTTGAAGAAAACATAAGTTAATGTCCACTTTCTCATTTGGCCAAAGTGTCCAAGGAAATACACCATTGTACATTTCCTCAACATTAACACAATCACAAAATGGTTTAAAGCCCTCGATACAATGATCCCTCTTGTCAAGGTTTCAGTGATGCCCAGTGTATTGTGACAGCTTGCAGATGACACCAAAACAATCTGTATTTTCATGGAGTCTGAGATCCTGAACATAGAATATTTTTCACTGAATATAGGAAAGAAAAAAAAACTGGCTGGGGTAGAGTGGATAGGAGTGATGCTGAGTGAAGGAATAGGGAGAAAAAGAATGCAAACTGGCAACTAGTTAATTAAAACAATGATGTCAGGTTTTTTACATTGGAAATATGCGCTTCTAGTGCTTAAATAGCAGGGAATGTAGATCTTATCAAGACTCGGGGACTGTAGCTGAGGTTAGATGAATGCTTACCATGTGTAACCAAGTGGGAGGAAACTGTGGTGAGACAGGGAAGGGGAGACATAACTCACTCTGTGTCTGGTGCGATGATGTTGAATCTCTTTAGCAATGATTTCTGTGTTATGTATGGGTTATGGGAGTTTGATCTCGCTCTATGCCAGCTGCAAAGAAATGCCTTTTGGCTCAGATTAAGCTGTGATCACTTCACTTTGGCACCTCTTCACTGGTGTCAGCATTTACAGTCCACTCCCAGCCACGGCTGCAGCTATAGCATGTAAACCCAGGTTGCACTTGGGCATTCAGGGAACTTGCCAAGTTCCATAAGGTAATGACAGCTAAATCATAATGCAGCACTTGACTCTCTATCCCATTTTATTACACTGTGTCCATGGCAGCTCTTACAAGTTAATTGGGTTCATTACAGCAGAAAAGGAAACAGGAAGATAGAATGGGACAAAATACTTCCACCCATATTTTATGGGGCATTTAAATTGGAGGGAGAGGTTCTTGGCTTTTCCACAGACACTAAAGAGAAGGGAGACAGGCGGTTGGGGTAAGACTTCTCATACACTATGCAGGTTATTATGATTAAAACCTCCTAAGTAAACGGTGCTGCCGGGTATCCTGTACATTTTGTCCTTTTGAAATCCCAAATGCTTTTGAAATTTGAAAACTCCAACTACTGGCCTACGAAACCTTAGAGAACAGGCAGACCAGAAAAGGAAACCTGGCATCCTAAGAATAAACAATGATTCTGCTTAAGATGGATGTGAATTGTCAAAGGAAAGGTAAAATGCAGACAAATTTCAATCTCTCCAGACCCTCTCCAATTCTGCTGCTTTTCTTTTCTCCCTCTGACAGCTCCCTCGAGTTTTCTGTCTTTTTGAGCCATTCTGGTAGCTGCGCTCCCTTCAGCAGTAGTTGCTAAGCCCCTAGTGTCTGCAGCATCTTTGTCTTCCCAAAGGGGTTTTCATTAACATCCTTGCCTGTGACGAGCCTAGACTTTTTTCTTTCAAACCTTTTTCCTATAAACCTAAGAGCATGCCTTCACATTTGTTTTTGCTTGATTTTATTCCTGTACTCTGACTTAAAAGCTGGGACCCAAACATGGGCTTTGGAGACAGGTAGGACTGGTGGCACAGCTCTGAGACCCTGGACTTCCATTTTCCAATTTGCAAGATAGGAATATTCACATTGCATTGTCCTGTAATGATTGAATTATATAATGCCGGATACATATTAACTATTCAATAATTTTCAAACATGTTTTTCTTGTAAAGAAGAAAATGAGAGAAGTGACTTTTTTCCCCATAAAAATCTATAGAATTCTCTGCCCTAAGCCATAATAGTTATTAATTCCATCTAATAAAGAGGGAATATGCAAATTGACCATCACACCATCATAAATATGGCGGCACCCATAGCCACAAGATGGCAGTGCCCAGATCCCTCAGCCTCACCGGAGCCCCCCAGTCCTTTCACAGGGGAGGTGGCAGGCATGTGGTGTAGCCAGACCCACACTCAGCCCCCCAGCTGCTTAGGGCCGGCCCAAGGAGCAGGCAAGCCTCGGATGTTGGCTGCCCAGCCATCCAGTGTGGGCCGAGGCACAGGCAAGCCTCAGATGGCGGCTGCCCATCTACCCACGGCTGCCCAAGGCTCAGGTAACCAGTGCCGGCCAAGGCTTACGCTGCCTACAATGGCAACAGCAGAGGTGTGATGGGGGCATCGCCTTTCGCCCCTGCTTTTTGTCTGTTAGAAATAACTGTGAGAGGGGGCAGGCCAGGCTGAGGAAAACCCCCTCCAGTACATGAATTTTCATGCATCAGGCCTCTAGTATGATATAAGACGAGGTAAAAGAGATGCATTTGAGCTATACCCAATAACTAAGAATTCCACAGGTTTAGCCATTCCCTAAACTGCACTTGTAATTCATATCTCAGTTCTATATCTATGGGTGAGAGATGTCAATTACCTAAATAAAAATAATCTCTCTATTATCCTTACTGCCTTCTATTCACATTTCATGCTGTTTCTCTTGGTCTCCCCAAAGATGTATATTTCCAGACAAAATGTGTCTTTTCTTTTTTAAAAATATATATTGCATTGATTTTTTACAGAGAGGAAGGGGGAGGGATAGAGAGCCAGCAACATCGATGAGAGAGAAACATTGATCAGCTGCCTCCTGCACAGCCCCCACTGGGGATGTGCCTGCAACCAAGGTACATGCCCCTGACTGGAATCGAACCTGGGACCCTTCAGTCTGCAGGCCGATGCTCTATCCACTGAGCCAAATGGGTTAGGGCAAAATGTGCCTTTTCTATATGGCCCAGACCTGATTAATATTATTTTTCAATGAATCTTTTCATACACTAAAAAAATTAATATCCATTCAGCATCCACAGTGTGTGATTATTTGCAGCACTGGATTATTTAATCTTTTACATTATTCTGTAATCATTTTATGTTTTAAGTATGATTTGTGAATTCTAGAACCTGAGGTAAGGGTGCTGATGAAAGCTTTTCCTAAAACCAAAAGTTTGCCACAATGGTAATTGTTTGTTTTGTTGGCCTAAGACAAGACACATAATCATGATGAAAGGTGTAAGAACTGTATCTTAAATGATAATTAAACAAAACAAGCCTTCTACCACCAAGATTCCTGTTTTTTTTTTAAATAATCATGGCTCAAATCTTTCAGGATAATTATTTTAATTCCAACTGTACTAGAGTGTTCTCTAGAGTGGGGCACACAAAACAATCCATTGGGGTGTAATAAAAATATTAGAATTCAACTTCAAATTTCTTTTTTTTTAATCTAAGAATTTAGTTTTGCTGTACTTAGTAAATTAATTGTCACTGGTTCATCCTCACTCCATTGTAGGTCTCATATATGCGACAACTGCATGTCATGACCTCTATGCAAAGTCAATTGAGGTAGGAGCACCAACTTCACTGTGAGGAGGTGTTAACAGTGGCGTCTTCATTAGATCATTTGATCACCTGTGAATATTGCAATATAATACAGTTTTCATATGTTTGTTTCTGGTTATGTGGGTTATGGTTATCACTAAAACACATCCCACACAAGAATGTGATGCTAAAATTACTTCTGTTAAACTGCTACTATAAACAATATTATTACTGTAAACCCAATGGATTTAAAGAGAAAACAGCACAATGTATATTTCCTACTATCAACAAAGCTCTCTGTCAGCCACAAAACATGGTAAAAAACATTAAAACTCTAATATTCTCAATCAAGTGGTCAGCAAAAAAAAAAATTATCAATAAGGCTACATAAAGTGGATTTCCATCTATCAGCTTTAACTAGAAACTTTCATTAAGTATATGTTGTGTGGTGAGCTATTAATTAATGATAGAATGAAGCTATCATGCTTACCTATTTCAAAATATAATTTCTTTTTTATGGCTTATTATCAAAGCATTTTTATTTTTGTGTATTTCCTAATGCATGTAATCAGTATGGTAGTATATATGTCATCTAATCTAATAAAAGAGTAATATGCAAATTAACCATCTCTCCGGGACACCTAGGTCACACCCACCATCCAAGCTACACCCACCAGCCAATCAGAGTGGCTGCATGCAAATTAACCCAGCCAAGATGGCGGCCGGCAGCCACAGCTAGAGTAAACAGCAGACTTCCATTGCAACTGCCTGCCTAGGCTGGCTGAGCCTCTGCTCACGGTAACAATGTTTCAATTATAGAAGCCACAGAGCTGAAACAAACAGGAGGCTTCCTTACCTGCCTAGGCCTCAGGTCAAAGCAACAGTGTGTCAATTATAGAAGATAAATAAACCCCAGAAACCTGATTCCAGCCAGCCTCGCTGGGACCTTGGGTCAATGGGAGCTGTGGGCAGCCTGAAAACGGCCCTTAGCTCCTCACCCAGGCTGCCCAGGCACCCCAGTAGGGACCCAAAACCTGAAGGGGCTGTGGGCAACCTGAAAACAGCCCTCAGCTCATCACCCAAGCTTGCCATACACCAATGAGGTGAGGGTCCACACTGGGGGGCTTGGCTAGCCTACAAACAGCCATCAACCCCTCACCCAGGCTGGTCAGGCATGCCAGCAGGTGAACATCCCCTGAGGGGTCACAGACTATGAGAGGGCACAGGCAGGGCTGAGGGGCCTCCCCACTGAGTGCACAAATTTTTGTGCACCGGGCCCATAGTTTTTATATAAATGAACACAAAGAGTACAATGTATAAAATTTCTTCACAGATAGGTGCGAAAGATCAAAATGTGGACACAAATACTCCACTGTAATATAAATTTCTTACTATATTGGAAGACTCTGGAAGGCAGGGGTCATAAATTATCTAGTTGGAGTCCCCTCACAAAGTGAGGAGTGGGGGAGTGAATGAATGAGTGGAGATTCCAATGACTCATATTTCCGACTGCAGGCCCTTCAGCACCTGCACTGTTCCAGGCAGCATTCACTATGAATAACACAACCCTTGGATGCACTCTGCCCTGGAATTGTGGCAACAACAGAACAACAAAAATAATGTCAGCTTTGACCTCACCAGATAATGAAAAGGTAATGTCTTCCTTTTGATAAAAGTTCCATCTCTATCATCTAATGCTGCTTTTTGTCTGCTAAAAATGACATATTTATAAAAATACTAGAGGCCCGGTGCATGATATTCATGCACTGGGGTGGGGAGGGCAGTCCCTCAGTCGAGCCTGTGCCCTCTCATGCAGTATGGGACTTCTAGAGGATGTCTGACTGCCGGCTTAGGCCTGCTTCCTGGGGAGTGAGCCTAAGCCAACAGTCAGACATCCCCCAATGAATCCCTAGTGTTGCCTCCAAGGAAGGAGAGGCTCCCACTACCACTGCTCCTCTTGCCAGCTATGAGCCTGGCTTCTGGCTGAGTGGCATTCACCCTGTAGGAGTCACTGACCACCAGTCATCCCATTGTTCATTTAATTATTCATTCACTAATTAAGCAAGGAACATTACTAAGTACCTATTATGTTATAAATTGCTTAACTGTCCCACAGTATCCAATCTCCTGTTCTTCAGGCATTGAGCATCTGCTCCCTGGTGGTCAGTACATGTCATAGTGACCGGTCATTCCCCCATTCAGTCAATTTGCATATTTTGCTTTTATTATATAGGATAAATAAATTTTCTTTGCTTTTGAAATTATATCTATATCTACAGTTACTTCTAGAGATATAAATTTTACCTATTGTATATGACTCATAGTTTTTCATTGATTACTAACATTATATGAGAAGGTGAACATATGGTAATTTATGACCAGTCTCTTCCATGACACTGAAGTTGGGTGCTCCATTAAATTCAACTCCACATTTGCTCAATTTCACCTACCCTGAGTTCTAGACTGCGATTCTTATGAGATATGCAAACAAGTTCTTGTCTTTAATAAATCTATAGTCATACTGATTTAATAAGCATAAATTATATATATGTGTATATATACATTTATAAGGTTTTGGAGCCAGATATACTTATACTTTTACAACTATAACTCAGGTTTGTAATTTTAGAGGTATGATTTTTTTGTGTCATGTGATTTGATATATAATTTCCCAATATTTATTAATTCAATATATACTGAGCCCTATTATAAGCCAGGCACTGAGATGAGCAATAGTCTTTGTCTTTAAAAAGCTCCAAGTCCAGTAGAGAAGAAAGAAACACAAATGCATAGTTTTCATACATTATAATTGATAGCTATTTGTCTATGAGCAGCAGGACTTTTCTTATTGATAATCCAGAAAGTCAGTTTCCCAGATCAACCCTCTCTGCTGAAACATCATAAAACTCCTGGATACAATATTAACATTTTCTTATGAAAATATGGTAGAGGCACAAATAGTAGGATGAAGATTTAACATCTTAGAGGCTTATAAGCATGCAACTCCATCATGTGATTACTCTAGCGAGAAGGCCATTTCACAGGAGGCATGAGATGAGTATGAAGTATCTGGAGATGATGAGGAGACATGGCTGGTAGAAAGGAGTTGTGGTGCTAAAATAACTGCAGGGTCCCAATGTCAGACATAGGTTTAGAAACAATCTCTTCTAAGTTGAGAAATCACTCCCCTAGTTGCTGTTACCAATGACACCCCAGGATTCTCTGGTAGTTCAACTTTTCTTCATCTTTCCCTTCCCTGAAAACACACGCATATAAAGACACTCACACATACACACTTCTCCATAGAAGCATCTGGCACAATTCCTCTTTAATTCCTTAGACTCATAAAAGGAACAAAGAAGCCACTGACTCCTATATTAGATTGAGTCTTGCAGGGATCAAAAGACATCCCATTGTTCATTTAATTATTCATTCACTAGTTAAGCAAGGAACATTACTAAGTACCTATTATCTAATATAATAAAAGAGTAATATGCAAATTGACCATTACCCAAGACACCTAAGCCACGCCCACCAGCCAATCAGAGCCGCTGTATGCAAATTAACCCAGCCAAGATGGAGGCCAGCAGCTACGGAGCTAGAGCAAACCAGAGGCTTCTGTTGCAACTGCCTGCCTAGGCTGGCTGAGCCTCTGCTCACAGCCATGTCCACCAGCCAATTAGAGCGGCTGTATGCAAATTAACCCAGCCAAGATGGAGGCCAGCAGCTATGGAGCTAGAGCAAACCAAAGGCTTCTGTTGCAACTGCCTCCCTAGGCTGGCTGAGCCTCTGCTCATGGCCACGCCCACCAGCCAATCAGAGCAGCTGTATGCAAATTAACCCAGCCAAGATGGAGGCTGGCAGGTGGCTCTGCGCTGGGAGCCTCTGTGGCCGGCATAGCTGTGCCAGGTGTGTCAGCTCAGTGGAGGGGGGTGTCCGGCCTGGGGCTTTCTCGGGGCATCCAGGTCGCCTGTCCCGGGTCCACTGCCTGGCTCCGCCCCCTGGGGGCCTCCCTGGGGCATTTGGGAGCATGGAGGCCTCTGCAGGGTGTGCAGGAGCAGCCATACTAGGTCTGCTGCCTGGCTTTGCCTCCCAGGGACCTCCATGGGGTGTCCAGGAACGCCTGTCCTGGGTCTGCTGCCTGGCTCTGCCCCAGGGGGCCTCCTCGGGGGTGTGTGGGAGCACCCATCCAGTGTCCACTACCTTCATCCGCCCCTCAGGGGCCTCCACAGGGTGTGTGGG
This sequence comes from Murina feae, assembly GCA_004026665.1. Classification (NCBI taxonomy): domain Eukaryota; kingdom Metazoa; phylum Chordata; class Mammalia; order Chiroptera; family Vespertilionidae; genus Murina; species Murina feae. Next base: position 61,537 of record PVJC01004484.1, read on the forward strand.
AGCGTCTGCTGCACAGTGTGGAGAATCCGAAGCCAGTCCACTGCCCGGCTCCACCCTGGGTGTGTTTGCTCAACAGCAGGGCCCCACCGAGGGATCCTGCACCAGCGTTTGCCCCTGGCTTGCCACCCACCTCTGCATCAGGTGTGTCCCCTCAGTGGTGGGGGTCCACCAGGCGTGTGCGATCATGGGCCCTACGGTGGGAAACGTCCAGGCCTGCACTCACTAGCCCTCCCATCTCCCAGTGCATGAACCCTGAAGGGGCTATGGGCAGCCTGAAAATGGCCCTCAGCTACTCACCCAGGCTGGCCAGGCATGCCAGCAGGTGGACATCCCCCCCGAGGTGTCCCAGACTGCAAGAGGGCCCAGGCTGGGCTGAGGGACCCCCCACCTCCCAAGTGCACAAATTTTTGTGCACCAGGCCCCTAGTGTTATAATAAAAGGGTAATATGCAAATTGAACCTAACAGCAGAACCATTGGGAATGACTGGTCACTATGACACACACTAACCACCAGGGGGCAGATGCTCAATGCAGGAGCTTCCTTCTGGTGGTCAGTGTGCTCCCACAGGGGGAGTTCTGCTCAGCCACAAGCCAGGCTGATGGCTGCCAGCACAGAGGTGATGGTGGGAGCCTCTTCCACCTCCTCAGCAGCACTAAGGATGTCCGACTGCAGCTTAGGCCTGCTCCCCACAGGCAAGTGAACATCCCTTGAGGGCTCCCAGGCTGCCAGAGGGATGTCTGACTGCCAGTTTAGGCCTGGTCCCCCAGGGAGCGGTCCTAAGCCAGCAGGCGGACATTCCCCAAAGGATCCCAGACTGTGAGAGGGCACAGGCCGGGCTGAGGGCCCCCACTGAGTGCACGAATTTTTGTGCATGGGCCTCCAGTTATGTTATAAATTGCTTAACTGTTCCATAATATCCAATCTTCTTCATATTCATAATAGAACACTTTGTACTTCCCATAGGACACAAGCTTCTCGGTGAGATCCTTGCTGTTGGTTAATATGAGCAATATGCGGGTTACTTCTTTAGAAAAGAGGTTTCTTGCCCCCCACTTTCTTCTTCCCTCTCCAGGTACGAGAATGAAGATGTGGTTCCAGCAAGCTAGCATCAACCTTTCACACGAGGACACTCCTGAGGCTAGTAGGGCAACCGAGTAGAAGGAGTCTGGGTTCCTGTTTGATGCTGAGGAACACAGCAACCTACCTTCCCTGGACTGCCAACTCACATTGGACTTGAAAGAGAACAAAACTTCTGTCTTGTTTGAGCAAATGTGCTTTTGGGAATCTCAGTCTGTATCCTAATGAGCAGGCCAAATTTGAATATGAAAATATGGAAATCTGTGTAAATAGTTAATATCACATCTTCTTAGGTATGAAATAATTCTGCCTTGTACCATTACAGCATCAGGTTTTATTCATGCCATTTCCTCTCCCTGTAATGTCCCTTACCCATGTGTAGAAATTCTATTTGTCTGTGAAGGGTTTGCTCAAATACAATTTACTTGCCAATTTTGTCTCTCCTCCTGAGCTGATGCTATGCCTCTATGCTGTTCCAGGTAAGGGACTCTTCCTTCCAGTAAAAATAAACTCCTACTTTGTGCTTCTCTTACAACATTATTTTTGTCTAATATAAACACTGCATATGTTTATATATTCTCCTAGAGGCCTCACCACAAAGATTATCATCATGTCACTAATTTTTCCATTTCCCTGACATCTAAAACAATGCCGATAATCACACAATACACATTTGTGAGATATTCATTGAACGCCAGTTTTATTCTTTGTGTACTTATCAGTCTAAAATAAATGTTTTGCACATTTAATCTGAAGAGATGGTCACACTTCCTCCTTTCCTATTTATCAAATGGAAAAGTAATTGTTACTTCAAAAATTTCAAGAGGTCTTTTTTTTTTCCAATTAGTACTAGCCTGCCTTGACTACATATTCCAGAAAAACTGACTATTGTTAGGATAAGACAATTATGATTGTAATAACCCTTTTAAAAGAAATGTCAGCTGCTCCTGTTTCGTGTTTCACATAATAAAGCTAGGTCCTATTTCAGCATGATGTTTTCAGGAGCCAGTATATATTTTTCTTTTCCT
>PVJC01004485.1:0-63611 GCA_004026665.1 Murina feae
ATAGAACACAAGTACCATGAATAACAAGAATTGACTATATTGCTTAAGTACAGTTCTGTTTCTAGATAAAAGTTACATGCTGTGGGCATTATTCCATCTTTTCTTGTCATCTGGATTGCTTGCAATGGATGTTGAAGTCCTAAAATTAGCTTGTGGCTAAATGTTACAAAAGCAAAATTAGTATGTAGCTTAAGAATTCATCTTCTTTATTTTGCTTTAAAAAGATAATATTTGGTACATATTCTAACACTTAACAGCATTTTTTTCTAGAGTCAGGAAGATTTTTATGATGAAATAATATTGATACAGAATTAATAAATTACACTGTCATGATTTTTTTTTCCCCTTTTCTCCAATCCTCATCCAAGGATATGCCTTTTTTTCTGTTGATCTTTAGAAAGAGAGGAGGGAGAGAAACATTATTGCCTCCTGTATGCGCCCCTCTAGGTATGTGCCTGACTGGGAATCGAACCCCCTACCTTTTGGTGTATAGGACAACACTCCAACCAACAGAGCCACCCAGCCAGGACCATAATTTTCTGTTTTTATTTATTTATTATTTATTTATATTGATTTCAGAGAGGAAGGGAGAGGGGGAGAGAGAGATAGAAACATCAATGATGAGAGAGAATCATTGATTGTTGCATGCCTCCACTGGGGATCAAGCTCACAATCCTGGCATGTGCCCTTGACCAAAATTGAACTTGGGATCCCTCAGGGGATGTTCTCCTGCTGGCGTGCCTGGTCAGTCTGGGTGAGGGGCTGAAGGCTGTTTCAGGCTGCCCACAGTCCCTTCAGGGTTCAGGTCCCTACTGGGGTGCCTGGCTGGAAGCAGGTATCTGGGATTTATTTAACTTTTATAATTGAAACTTTGTTGCCTTGGTCCCCCACTCCAAGCCTGGATTGCCCCTGACAACCCAAGGTCCCAGCCCAGCAGATATCTGAGGTTTGTTAATCTTCTATAATTGAAACTTTGTAACCTTGAGTAGAGCTCAGGGCCCACAGGGCCCTGGCTTCCTCCATTGCCCAAGGCAACTCCAGCTCTGTGGCTGCTGCCATCTTAGTTGAGTTAATTTGCGTATTTGCTCCTGATTGGCTGGTGGGTGGGCTGGTGGATGTGGCTGGTTGGTGTAACAGAGTGAGGATTAATTTGCATATTACTCTTTTATTAGGTTAGATTATCCTATCTAATAAAAGAATAATATGCAAATTAACCATAACTCCAGGACAAAAATGGCGGCACCCATCGCAGTGGGGCAGGACGCTGGCAGCATTACCCTGGCAATGGGAGCCCAGCAGGCAATCAGACCACAGGCAGCACCCAGCAGGGCCTGCTGGGAGGTCGCCATGATGACCCCCGAGCAGACAAGTGGGGGCTGCAGGCGGCACCCAGCAGGGCCTGCTGGGCCTGGCTGCGGAGGAGGGGGAGCCAGTGATGGGGACCCCACAGCCGCCGCCCTGGCTGGACCTCGGCTGGTACAGCGGCTGCGGACCTGGGGACAAGGGGGCGTGGTGAGCCAGACCCATCGGGGAACTCCCAGCCGCCACCCTGGCTGGGCTGTGGACCTGGGGACGAGGAGGTGTGGCGAGCCAGACCCATCAGGGAACCCCCACCGCCGCCTTGGCCTAGGCCTGGCTGGGGAGGCGACTGTGGACAAGGGGATGAGGGGCCTCGAGTCATTGGGGACCCCACAGGCGATACCCAGCAGGGCCTGCTTGCTCATCCCTGTGGCGTGAAGAAGACAGGCCCGGCAGAGAGCAGAGAACCACGTGGAGTGGGTCCAAGCCATCAGTTGCACATCTCCTGAGGACTCCCGAATTGGATAAAGTGCAGGTCCGGGTGAGGGACCTCCCCGCCTGCCCTCCCCCTCTCTCACCTACCCATGCACGAATTTCATGCACCGGGCCCCTAGTTTGGTAATATTTTATATTGCTTGATGGCAGAAATTTCTTCAATACTTAAAAAAAATTATTTTCTATGATAAGATACTGTTGAAAAAGCAGTATCTTCATCTTTTAATAACAGACGTGGGAAAACATGAAAAGGATCCATTATTTTTCTGCACTTTAAATATTTCAAATGGGCATTGTAATAGAATAGTCTATGTGTGGAATTTTGTGATACTGTATGTGGTTATGATTAACTTGAAATTTTTTCCATTATAGACTCCACTTTTTTGCAAAGATTGACTTTGTCTCAGCATCTACAAACTCTTCATCAAGATTGGTACGTGTGTATCATGTGTTTACAAGTCACTGGGAGTTAAGCACAGCTCATACAAGTTGAAAAGCCAAATAAGGAAATGTATTCCTTCTCTTGACAGTTGCAATTTAACTTGTAAATTAAATTCAGTGTCAGTTTAAAATGGCTTAAATGGTTCATTAACAGAACAAAGTTTGAGTAGAATTGATACTCAGAATAGTAAATGATTGAAAGTTTTCAGAACATATTTAAGCATATCATCTAACATTTAATATGGCTTAGTTGCATTTTGGTTCTACTACAGAATGTGTGAAAAGCCCCACTGTGTAGTGGTCAAATTATCGTAGTCAATTTAAATGAATGTTGCAGAAGTTACTAACTTGCATTTTACATGTCACTAAATTTTTTACTTTCCTGGCATACATTTGTGTTTAATGGTGAGTATATTTCTAAAAACAGGAATTTGACCAGTACCCACAGCTGCTTTGGATTCCAGAATAATTTTTCCCTCTTGTCATTGATAACATTCTTGAGGTTTTTGTTGTGTGTGTTTTTTTTTTATCACTCTGGAGTCTGGAATTTGAATTAAGTTTCTTCACTGATGATGTTTATGGGACAGAGACCAAAGTGATGGTCCCATGCAGATAAGATTATAGATATGTGGCCTTTGACCTTGTTGCTGATCATCACTTTAACTATTTACATAATGTTATACCTTTCATTCTAGCTTATTTTAAAAGGTCTTCAATGTGAAGAATATGTAAGAAAGATTCTTATTAGTATGCATATAAAAGGTACATAGAAATAAAATATCATATTTGTGCCCCATAGTTTAGAAAATTATTTATGCATTTTATAAGCAAATCTTTTATTCTGTTTCCTGTTGTGAATACTGTATCTAAGAAATGTATGAGTAACATGATAGTCTATAAACATGTTCATATAACTAAAGAGAAATTAAATATAAAAATAATCATCTTTTTGTGAATTCTAAGCAGCTAACATTCCAACTTTAAGTAACCCTTATTATATGGGTTATAAACCATAAAACAATTTCCATTACAGGAAAAAGAAATACTAATTTGATTTTGTATATTTTTTCAAAAAGTACCTATGATAATGGCAATTTCTGAATAAAGTTTCTGTTGCTTAATTACTACAGATTATTAAAGTTTTGATTATTCATTGTCTTGAGATTTGAAAAATTTTTTAAAGATGTAATATGCAATATATGGGAATTTGGACTCAAATACTTTTTTAAGTATCCCATAAAATTGGAAGATTTTAAAATAGTTTATGAACTGTGGACATGGTTATATTCACTCCTGTGAGGATTTTAAGCCTGTTGAAATTAGTAACCAAATGTCCTTTTTTGTTTTTATGTTTTGAAAAGGATTGAAGCCAGTTTTTGGGTTGGCTTTGGCAAAAAAAAAAAAAAAAAAAAGCGGAAAGAGAATGCTCCACTTTAACCGATGTCAACATCTGAAACAAATAACCCAGAAATGTTTTGCGTTTATACATGTTAAAACGGATAAACATGCACAGTTATATCTTTCAAGAACCTTTGCACTTGCAGAATTAAGGAAGTCATGTCACTCAACTCACTCTCTTGTTGGAGACAAAAATATTATCCTGATGGGACTGCCTGGAGCTGGGAAAACAACAGTAGGCAGAATAATAGGGCTGAAACTAGGTTGTTGTGTCATAGATGTGGATAATGATATCCTTGAAAAAACCTGGAATATGAGTGTGTCTGAAAAATTACAGGATGTTGGTAATGAACAATTTTTAGAAGAGGAAGGAAAAGCTGTGTTAAACTTCTCTGCATCTGGAAGTGTGATTTCCCTTACTGGGTCTAACCCAATGCATGATGCTAGCATGTGGCATCTGAAGAAAAATGGAATAATTGTATACCTGGATGTACCTCTAATAGATATAGTTAATCGTCTAAAATTAATGAAAGTAGATAGGATTATAGGCCAGAATTCTGGGACAGCTATGATAGACTTACTTAAATTTAGAAGACAGTATTATAAGAAATGGTATGATACCCGTGTTTTTTGTGAAAGTGGGGCTTCCCCTGAGGAGGTAGCTAACAAAGTACTTAATGAAGTGAAAAGATACCAAGATGTGGACTCAGAAACATTCATTTCAACAAGACACATTTGGCCTAAAGACGGTGAGCAGAAGGTTTCGACAAAATTCTTTAGCGAAGCAGTGATTGAGGGATTGGCTTCTGATGGTGGACTCTTTGTTCCTGAGAAGGAATTTCCAAAATTGAACTGTGGAGAGTGGAAAAGATTAGTAGGAGCATCCTACACAGAAAGAGCACAAATACTGTTGGAAAAGTGTATACATCCTGCTGACATACCTGCTGCCAGATTGGGAGAAATGATTGAAACTGCTTATGGGGAAAACTTTGTCTGCTCAAAAATTGCCCCTGTCAGGCATCTTTCAGGCAACCAGTTCATCCTGGAGTTGTTTTATGGACCAACAGGATCATTTAAAGATTTGTCTTTACAGCTGATGCCTCATCTTTTTGCACACTGTATTCCACCAAATTGTAATTATATGATACTTGTAGCAACTTCAGGAGACACAGGGAGTGCTGTCTTAAATGGTTTTAGTAATCTTAATAAAAATGACAAGCAAAGAATAGCTGTGGCCACGTTTTTCCCCGAGAATGGAATAAGTGATTTCCAAAAAGCACAGATAATTGGCAATCAGGAAGAAAATGGATGGGCAGTGGGTGTCAAGTCAGATTTTGATTTTTGCCAGACAGCTATAAAAAGAATTTTTAATGATTCTGATTTTACTGGTTTTCTTACTGTGGAATATGGAACGATTTTAAGTTCAGCTAATTCCATAAACTGGGGCCGATTGCTTCCCCAAGTAGTTTATCATGCTTCTGCATATCTTGATCTCGTTGGCCAAGGCTTTATTTCCTTTGGAAGCCCAGTGGATGTCTGTATTCCCACAGGAAACTTCGGTAACATTTTAGCTGCAGTGTATGCCAAAATGATGGGAATCCCTATTCGAAAATTTATGTGTGCCTCTAATCAGAACCACGTTTTGACTGATTTTATAAAAACAGGGCATTATGACTTACGAGAAAGGAAATTAGCACAGACTTTTTCACCAGCAATAGATATTCTTAAATCTTCAAACCTGGAACGACATTTACACTTGCTGGCTAATAAAGACGGACAATTAATGGCAAAATTATTTAATCAATTAGAAGAGCAGCATCACTTTCAGATAGAAAAGAATCTAGTTGAGAAACTTCAGCAGGATTTTGTAGCCGGCTGGTGCTCTGAGGCAGAGTGCCTCGCAGCTATTCACTCCACCTACAGTAACTCCGGGTATATCTTGGATCCACACACTGCTGTTGCAAAAGTAGTTGCAGATAGGATGCAAGACAAAACTTGCCCGGTGATTGTCACATCTACAGCTCATTACTCAAAGTTTGCACCTGCTATCATGCAGGCCTTAAAGATTCAAGACATCAACCAAACTTTGTCAAGTCGGCTTTATTTATTGAGTTCATACAATGCATTACCTCCACTGCATGAGGCTTTAGTAGAGAGAACAAAACAGCAAGAGAAGATGGAGTGTCAGGTCTGTGCAGCTGATGTGAACGTCCTGAAGAGTCATGTGGAAAAACTAATACAACATCAATTCATATAAGCTTTATGAGTACAATAATTTTTTTGTTAATAACCATGTAATAATAAATCACAAAAGTTGATTTGGAGTACAATAGTCTTTTTTTTTTTAATTTAGCTATGTCTATATATTTATCTTTTGGAATTTCAGTAGCCTAACCTCTAGGACCGAACTATGTACCTCTAAATGCTCCTTGGATCCTTAATCTAGAAGTGACAAAAAGGTAGCATAGTGCACGGACCCTTGTGCTTTTGTGCCTTACTGTTTACTCATGAGGGATGCATCAGTTTCCACTTCCTATCCCCACTTTTAGGTGGACCAAAATGCCTGTTATTCAATTTGGCAATTAAAATATTTAAACACAGTTAACAACTACTACATTTGTAATCATTACTAGTTCTCTTCTGATGAGAAAGATAATTTGCCGCTCAAATGGCTAATTTGTATGGAGGAAGTAGGTTATCTGCTAAGATAGAGCCAGTGTTTTTAACTCTACTCAGAATCCTTTGGGCTACAGATAATTATGTGAATGCGACACCATCCAAATTAGATAAGTGTCCTGTTTTCCATTCTCCTTCGGATGTTTATAGTTAGACTGACGTTGAGCAGTTACCAGGAGCAGTTACAAGAAAATAGTTTGAAAGTCAGGATACATGATTTAAATCTATGTAATAATCAACAGAGCTACTTGGAAGTGGATTCAGAAATAAAATGACTTACCTATTTCAAGAGAACTTTTTTTCCAAAATTCAGTGTATTTGAATAGTTTTATTAGAAGTATGTTTATAGTTACAGGTACCAGTTTCCCTACATTATCTGGAGTCCATTCTTCTATACCTATTGTCTCCCTTTTCAATGAGCATTGCTTTTTTGACAACTAAACCCAGACACAATTGATGCACATATTTAATTTTTCTTTCTTTGTAGTAATAATACCGTTTAACCATACATTTGTGAATTTGCTAGGTGTTTGATTTCCGAATTAATGATGGTCACTGAAAGGAACTGTTAGTGTAAGGAACTGCTCTCAACCATAGGATGGTATTCCTAACATAATTTGTCTGTGCTGATGAACATTTTATCTCATTTTTTGGTAGAGCTAGCTCCATGAAAAAAAACGACATAAAAGTCATAAGAAAAAGTCATAGCTTAATGAGCATGAATAATTTTTTTAAACATGCAAACCAATTATATGTTAATCTTGGCTCTCTGTCTTCACTTCTAAAAAGGCAGAGGTTTGTTGGAGCTGGGTAAAGGGCGTGTGGAAATTAGGGACATCTGTAATACTGTCAATAATGAAACAAAAAGTCCTAAACCCAAAACTGAAAACCAGGAGCAGTTACAAGACAATGATAGAGGTTTCAAAGTTCACTCTTAGTTATTTTATCATTTGCCTTTAAGGATATTTGTTTCAGTAGATGGCATATTTAGAAAATACATCCAGATGTGCACTATGTGTAGGAGAATACACTTTTTCTGAAGGAGGGAGGGACAGTGTTTAAGAAAAGACAATTCCTGCCCTCAAGAACTGTAGTTGAGGAGGCAACATAAAAATTAAATCATGTACAACACAAAAGAGTTATTGCAAGACAGTCTATGAGTAAGTGAAACATGAGTGGGATAGTCAACTGGAATAAGATTTAAGGAAAGGACTCCCATGGGATAATAAGAAAGGTTTCAGAGGACATAGAAGATTGGGTGAGTCTTGAAGGATGGGAAGGCTTTCTGGAAGGAAAGGAGGAGGAAATACACTGGAGTCAGAGACAAGGGAAATGGGAAGGCAACATGTCCAGGAAGCACCTGCATTTACCTGTGGTCAGTTTGTTCTCAGGTACTTTCACTTTGTCTCAGAACTAACTTCAGTCCTTTCCTCTCAGCTAATGATCTTACCTCAAGAGGAGGAACAAGCCATCAGATATGAAATACCTTGGTTTCCCATCACCAAATGTATAAATCTGCTCACCTGTTTCTATCCTTTCCTACTCTACTTTGATTGAAATTAGGTAGAGTCCCACCTCCTTTCAAAGGTTGACCTCATCAGGTGTGCCTTGGACTCTGCCCTTCAGAATACGTAAGTAACTTGTTACACCAGTTTTCTCCTTTCCCATTTTTTCAACTTCTCCTCTCTAATGTAAACTTTTCTTTCTGTGCCATTCAGAAAGAAAGCATAAGAGCAAAACAAAACCTAAACTTTCACATATTTTCCCTATTTTTTATTTATGTCCCAATCAAGGTCACGCCTCTTCAAAAAGAATTGTCTACATACAGTTCTCTACTTTCTTTCCTCCAATTTTCTCCAGAGTATGTACAAAGTATATATTTAAGGATAGATAATTAATGCCCATGTAGTCACTGCCTCTCTTTAAGAATAAAATATTACTCATAATTTTGATACCCACTATAGCTCCTCTTTGATACATTCCCTTCCCTCCCCTAGAGGAATCACTATCCTAGATTTTCTGTTCACCATTCTCTTGTTCGTATTTGTAGTTTTGCACTGCTTAGTTTTGCCTCCTTTTATGTGTTATATAAATGGAGTCATACTATATGTATGCTTTCATGACATTTTGCTGAAAAACTTTAAAATTCATCTATCCAGAAGAGTGAAGCCACAGTTCATGAATTTTTATTATTATATAATATTCTATTGTATGAATAGCACAATCTATACATTTAACAGTTAATGTACATATAAATTGTCTGATTTTTATCTGTTCTTGTATCCAATAAGCTTTTTTAAAAAACTTGTCTTGAAGGCTAATGAATATGGACTTCCAAACATCTGTCATTCTTCCTAATGACATGTAAGAATGGATTTCATAAGTTGTCATTATTAAAATAAAAAATTGTTTATGAAATGAAACTTATCAATTTTTAGGCTATGGTTATAATTTCTAGCTTTTACTAGCTTTTAAATTATTTTAAAATGTTATAAATATAGTGAATTTATAAGATTTTTAGAATAAATTAGATTTTTAAATTACATGAAAATTGTAATATATATTTTCATCAAAATAGAGTTTTGAAATAGGTAAATTGTTTCATATGAGCTTTTTATAGCAATTCACTTTCAAAAATAGTTGCAGCAGATATTATTAAAATCCATGAAATCCTTTATAAAGATTTTATAATTCAGACTATTTAATGTTAGTGAAAAAGAGCTATTTTCATGTGAACCTCAATCCATAGAAACATAAATAATACAGTTTTTGTCCCAATCAAGAAACATGAATAGAATCTACAAAATAACTATTTTTGTGAACCCCATCTGTGTACTCCACAGCCATAAAATTGTTAGTTTTAACTCTCTGAAATTTTGCAAACAGCCTCCTTCAAAATCAAAGTTAGGATAAGCTCCTCTGATTGAAAAAAAACAAACAATAACACAAAGTGAAGAAAGTTGCCAGTGTCTTGGGAAAGGTACTGTCAAAAACAAGAAATCAAATTGTATAATGTATATCAATACTCTAATCAATTGACAATATTTTGACTGAAGCCCTACATGCAGAATTTGAGTTTGTTTCCTAGAGAAGGTTGCATTGCTCAAGTTAGCTATTTTTCTTTTTAAGCTCTTATTCTGAGTTCTTGTGACTTTCTTCATCTAACTGGCAATAACAATTGTCTAGAGATGTCACTGCACTGAAATTACTATGCAGATGTGGCATTACTTTTCAGTTAATCATTATAGACTTCATTAAGATGCTTTAGTGGCTATAAAGTGCTGAATTACTAATACGGATTAAATTTCTTATGTAAATATTAGGGGAAATTATAATTTTAAATTACATAATTCATAATGAATTGTTTTAAATAAATCCTCATATTAGGTTAAGTCCTAAAAGTAGTCAATTTAATACCATCTAATTTAATGGTATCCTTGTGAGAGTAATTAAAAATATATACATTGATTTTTTAGAGAGGAAGGGAGTGGGATAGAGAGTTAGAAACATCGATGAGAGAGAAACATCGATCAGCTGCCTCTTGCACACCCACTACTGAGGATGTGCCTGCAACCAAGGTACATGCCCTTGACTGGAATTGAACCTGGAACCAACCCTTCAGTCCACAGGCTGATGATCTATCTACTGAGCCAAACTGGTTAGGGTTGTTTTTTTATTTGAGAGAAACATTGACTTTTTCCACTTATTTATGCACTCATTGATTGTTTTCTGTATGTGCCCTGACTGGGGATCAAACTCATAATCTTGGTGTATCGGGATGTTCCTCTCACTAATGAGCTACCTAGCCAGGGCATTGTGAGTGTTTTATCATCATCATCATCATCATCATCATCATCATCATTTAATGTTCCTATGAGTTTGACTAATCTAGATACCTCATATTAGTGGAATTATACAGTTTTTAACTTTTTGTTGCTCTCAGCACAATGTCCTCAAGTTACCACATTTTGTTTATGCATTTATCCATTGATGGTCATTTGGGTTGGCTCTACATTTTGGCTATTGCTATAACTTGGGTGTATAAATATCTCCTCTCCTGCTTTCTATTCTTTTGAATTTATACCCAGAAGTGGAGTTTCTAGATTACATAATTCTATTTTAACTTTGTTTTCTATAGCAACTGCATCATTTAATGCAGTTATTTTAAAATTATGTTTTAAAAAAGTTATATATACACCTAGTTTTTAAAATTCAGTAGTTTTAAAAAACTGAAACAAATCAGTGATCCCTGTATTTATCCTTCTCTTACCCACTTCCCAGAGTATCCTTCTCATACCCACTTTCAAATCAGCTGTTTGCTCTGGATTTTTTTCTTATTTCTTGATAACATGCTTAACTGCTAATCTGAATTTTAGCATTAGATATTATCTATTTACATTCTTGCATAAAAGATATTTCTCCTACTTCCATTGTCCTGCCCCACTAACCATTCATTTTCTTAGCCTCTCAATATGGATATATTATCATTTTAGGTTAGATCAGTGTTAGTATTTGCATTATTACAACTATAAATATTATTCACAGCTAAATTATGTATTATAATTTTTGATTTTGTGTTATTTTTGGAGTTCATAATTATATTTATTTCATTTGCTTAGCTTCTTAAAGATAGCCCTTTTCAAGCCATCTCTTTTCCTATTCCAAAACGAATTGGTTGATCTCTAGGGCTGTTACACAACTATTAACCATGGATCTCTAGTTATCTCTTTTCTGTTCACATTGTCTTTTCATTTTACTCCTGAGTTGGATCCAATTTCTTACTCTTTCTTAGCTTACTTACTAATTTTGGTAGAATCTGTCCTCCAGGAGTTCTGAGATAGTATGCATGGGATTGTAATTATTTGAGAATTGTTTGTCTAAAAATATATCCCATTTTAAACAAGATTGATAGTTTTTCTAGGTACAGAATTATAGGTTAGACGTCATTTTTCCCTCTTGGAATTTTGAAGCTATTGTTTTACCAGATTTTAGGTTCTGTTTTTGTTTTTTGATAAGTCTACTGTTATTTTGATTCTTAATTGAAGATATTCTCTTTATGGTCTAACATTTCATAACAGTTTATTAGTATGGGTCTTTTTGCTTGTGTATTTTGCTATTGGAGCTCTGGTAGACCTTTTCAATCTGGAAATTCACATCCTTCAGTTTTGATAATAGCCAATAACCCCTCCAAACACTTTATTCACATTGTGATCCTCACATTAAAAGGTGAACTCTATTATCTTTCTCATGGAATCTGGGTTGGTCTTATGAGTTGCTTTTCCAATAGAAAGTGGCAGAGGTGATGTCTGAGACATCTAGGCCCAGGCTGTAAGAGGATTGGACACTTCCTCTTTATTCTTTTTCTTCTGTAAATAAGCTTAGAGTAGATTACTCAATATTGAGAGATGATGTGGAGAGAGGCCTTGGAGAGTGAGTGGGCATCTTGGACTACAGAGCCCCAAGTGTTTTTAAGTCAGAATGTACTTATGTGACTGGCCTGCGCAAAAGAAGAGAATACCTATATGCTGAGCCCAGTCAACCAACAAATTTATGAAAAATAATAAATTGTTTTAATTCACTAAGTTTGGGGGTGACTTGTTATGTAATAAGTAACTGATACTTCCTCTAATTCTCTAATACCTTCTTTCCCATTTCCGTTTCTTTTCTATTATTTAAATTTATTCATGCATTCTTTATAGGAGGATTCCACTTTCTGGGTTTTATTTCTATTTTAACTCTTCTATTGAAAGTTTAATTTACATTATCATGTTTTTACATTCAACAACTCTTTTTTCTCTAACAAATTTTAATAGCTCTCTATTCGTATTTCAAGGATGTAAACATCTTTTATGGTTTTAAGAAATTTAATTACAGTTTAAAAGTTCTTTTGAAATCTGTTTTTGTTTCTCTTGAAGTCCACTTTTTGATTGTTTTGGTTTCTGTCTTTTCCATTGATACATTTCTTAAGTGTTTGATGATCCTTTTATGTTTAATTTTCAAGTAGTAAGAAACTGACTGAAAATTATTTCCTTGATGAAACTGCTCAATTACTGGACTTCACTGTAAGAAAACCTGATTGGATCATTTTAGTGGATACTCTAACTCTCTATAAGGCTTTTCTTTGGCCTATTTAGATTTCCTGGAAAGGAATCCTGGAGGCAAGAAGACCGTATTCTAGAAGCATTCCTGAAATCTTTCCAGCCAGATTCAAATGCATGGTTTGGATGAGAGGGAACAAACGTTTGCCCAGCATCTGCTTCTGCTCCCGGGGGTTGCTGTGGCCAGCATGGAGGCAGTCAGGGGCTCCTGCCCCTGCACATGGACGGCAGGCTGGGGCGCCTGCAGAGGTGGTATGGCAGGGTGAGGGCTTTGGACACTGGAGGCATAATCACAAGGTGCAACAGCCTGAGGAGCAGCAGCAGCAAAAGCAGGGGAGGTACTAAGTTCTGCACAGCTGTGGGAGCACCTCCAGAATGGCAACTGTCAGTCAGCCCTTACTGGGCTGCACCAGCCCCATCAAAGTCCATAGCCAAGCGGTCCAGGCACTCAGACCCAACTCTTTGAGCAGTAGTAGGGAGGCTACGAGAGGCCAGAGCATTACCAGTTGGAGCCAGATGGAGAAGAGTTGGACGAGGCCCAGAGTGGCATATAGCACTTGGCATTCCTTGGAAGCCTTGAGGTCTCCCACCTTGCTGCCACAGTAGATTAAGTCTCATCTGTGCTGTTTAGGTGTGTAATATGGAGGCCTAACCTGAGCCTGTGGAACTGCTGGCACAAAGTAGCCACCAGCTGCAGGCTGGAACTGATTTGAGATGGCATTGGCAGGGAGTGCTCGCATTCCAGCCACCCACTGCCTATACTGGTTGGTCAGGTGAGCCTTTCCCTCTTCCTTCCTCTGGGCCAGGGTGACATACAGTGGCTTGGGGCCCATGATGCATCCATTCAACTCAGTGACTGCCTTGATGGTCTCTTCAGAAGATGAGAAGCAGACAAAGCCAAACCCTTTGCTTCTCCCATCCTCCAGCATTACCTTAGCCCTGGTGATGGATCCGAAAGGAGAAAACTCATTCCTTAACTTCTCATCGACAATGGTGTCATCCAATAATGTAGAGATTCACCCCCTGATAGCGACTAATTCTCTCTTGCTTCAGCTATTCAAATTTCCATATTAACTCGGCCTGCCATTCCACTTTCTTCTGTGCATGGCCTATAAAAATGATTTCCCACTGACTTCTTTTCCATTCATCTCCTCCACAGCCTTATTGGCATCCTTGTGTTTTCCGTAACTCACAAAGCCAAAGGCTTTGGATTTCCCAGCAGGATCTCTCATCACCTTGACACTTAAGGTCTTACCAAACTGGCTGAACAGCTCTTTCAGACTCACATCATCCACCTCTTCTCCAAAGGTTTTGATACACACATTAGTGAACTCCTTGGCTTCGGCTTTCCGCTCTTTTCGAGACTTGAATCTGCCCACAAACACTGCAGAGCATGCCATTCATCTTCTCGGTGGTCTTGTCTGCAGCCTCGTGGGTCTCTTGCTGCTGCTCCCTGTTAGGCAAGGGAAACATGATTCAAAAGTCAAATAACCCCTCATGGAATTCAGCTCAAGGTTTGAAGACTTCCTAGCTTGTCCCATGGACCTCACCGCTGAGAACCACAAATTGCAAATTTAATAGGTCATTTTGTATTAAAAGGCCAGTTATGAAGCACCCAGAATTTTTCAATTAAAAGAATATATTCTCTGGGTTCTGCTATATCTCAGACAGTGTTAATTTGTTGTTGTTGTAGGTTTTGATCTTCCCTGCTCCCTCAGAAATTGGTTTTATTTGATGTATCCAGGTCTTTAAGTTTCTCAATAAAGGAAAAAACTCCATAAAAAAAAAATACTGTAATCAGATTAGAAAGAAAGAGGCTATGGGTTGTTGCTCAAAATGTAGGTTTTTTGTTTAGGAACCTCTCCCTATTTTTAGTATCATATTTCTGCCATCACCTGAGCCTGGTATGCTGGCATTTGAAGACCCCTAGAATAAATTTATAGTCTTAATTAGCAATCACCCTGCTATATGGTATGAATGACAGTTTTTAAGAACAAACTACTTTTTATACAGATTTTTAATGAATTATCTTGTTTTTAGCTCCATATTACTTCCCTCCAAATCTACCCCCCAGTTTCAGAGATAAATGGTGCTTCTAACTTTTGAGCTGTTTGGGGGTCCTTATGTACTTATGTTTGGGGGTCCTTATGTACTTATGTAGTCAGCCTGAAACACATATTTAACATTCCCTAATCTCTTAAAGTAGTAGGCAATAACTTACTTGATTGACTTAAAAAAACAAACAAGACAACACTGCCATTTTAGTGGTGCCAAAAAGCAACCCACTGATGTGACCTGGGTATTGTTCCTGGTGCTAGTCTCTAAAGTCGATTCTCTGACTTTCTCAGAGAATTTTTTGTCTAATTATCTTTTAATAAATTTATTTTAACTTGTTCAGCGGTGACTTCTATTGTTTGCACTGAACAACTTTGCCTAATATGGTACTAAGTGATGATTATAGGTAGAATTTGTGATATTGATACCAAGTGCTATAGAGTAGTTAATATCTCTCTAAACTGGGTGGATAGCCTTTTTTCTGCCAAGGGCCATTTGGATATTTATAACATTATTCGCAGGCCATACAAAATTATCAACTTAAAAATTAGCTGCTAATTGGTCAAAAAATCACCCCTAATACCTTGGCAAGACTAGGCCAAATGATTTCTTGGGCCTTATGTAGTAGATCTCAGGCCGGATATTCTCCACCCCTGCTCAAAATTGTTTCATAAGATCCAAGTTTGTAGCCAAGAAAAAAAAAAGATGTCGTCAAATAGTTTTAGGAAATGTCACATCCTATGTCTCCTATTTATAGATTATAATGCATATTAGCATATTATCCTGCTTTAAGGAAATTTGTTCAAGTTTGTTTAACCCTATCTTACCAAACCTACTTTTCAATTGAAATAAAAGTTGTAAATATTTTGCTGGATATGCTTTAAAACTGTTGAAATAGGTAAATATAGGCTGGGGAATTTGGAAAGGTTTAATGGGTCCAAAAGTCGTGCCTCTACATCATTTTTTTCTAAAAATCAATAAACAATTTAATCCAACCTATTTGAGAGACAACTAAAAACTAAACAATAAGAGAGCACAACATAAAATCTGCAGCTACAGTAAAACTTAGAAATGTAAGGCCTGAAATATACTTAATTATGTATTTATATGTTTATTTATATGTCTATATTTATGCATGTATGGATACATACATATGAAAAGAAATGAATAATTAAAGAAACTAGAAGAAGAAGAATTATCCCCGCCAATACACACACAATTTTAAGTTAAGGAAAATATCAATCAACATTCATGATTGAAATACATTCCTTCATCAATCATAACTGTAGGTTGGCTATGGATGTAAGAGGCAAAATTAATGCATTCTGTGAAAATCAGTTGGCTATATAGAATTACAGGAAAGAGTATTACATTTTTATTATTTATAATTTTGTGATACATTGTTTAATCAGCAAAAGTCATAATAAACTTATGTATACACACAATTTTTTCCCAGAGAGCCATTTACTGCTATTACACTGAATATATGGGAATACATGATATTACCTTTCTAAAATCTGAAAATTCTTGAATTCCAACATGAGTCAAGGAGGATGACTCAATATCCCTGTTTAACAAAATTTAAGATAATTTATATTTGTTTGAATTTTACAAGGCTCAAGTCAAGTAGCAGAAGTTTCCAGAAAATAATTTTACTTGCCCTTGATATTACTTTTTTTCTGAACTTTCCAATCTGCTTGAGATTTTAAATATAATTGGTTGATGTAATATTTAAACAACTGCCAAGTCAACATGGGTCATTTTCAGAAAATACATCATTTCTTGTAATGGCACATCTGTGTAGGGTTCTTCTCTATTAAAGTAATGCAACTTGATCCTGAAAGATCTTAATAGCATTTTTAATAGTACTTTGTATATTTTCCAGAAAAGAGAGTCATCAGGTCCAAGGTACCCCTTATCCCCTACAATGTTGTAGGCTACTATGAAGAAATACAGAACATCTTTCTCTTGAGAAAAGTTGAGTATAATAATATTTTACTGGCAGCAGAGAGCAGGAAAATATTAGTTTAAATCAGGACAAGACTATGAACTTTCTACCAGCCAGAAGTAGTACCGAAATGAAATGATATTTTAGAGAGAAAATCAAAGCTAAAACATCCTTTAAAATATACAGGTTATTCTTGTGAAAAAGGAATAAAAATATGTGTAGGAGCTTTATAATTTTGAAAATGATAACATGTATTATTTTATTTTCCCAAGATCTCTGAAAGGGTGATAGTACCTTAATGAGGTCACCAGAGTGAGAGGTCCAGATGTTAAGTTTTGTTCATTTACACATAATTGATCAGTTTTAGAGATCTTATCTTCTGCTAATCACACTTAAAAAGAGTAATATATAAATTAGACTGTAAATGTATTGACTTACAATGGCTGATATATTTACCAGTGACTACAGATTTTGTCTTTTCCATCTAGGACTCTTTATTCCTTAATATCTAAGAAATGAACCATCTATAGTTTACTTGGTAAACATGAAGTTAAACCAAAGAGACGATGGTTTTAAAGGCTCTTTCAGTCAAAATTATCTGTACTTATTTCACAATAAAGAATGCCTCTTTAGTAAACAGAATATTCTTATCTATTTGACTTAAGTCATTATTCTGTGAACAGTGCTAGATAAATATTGCTAAATCTTGAACTTTGGGTGTCAGTTCATTATACTTCAAGATCACACACTTTGGCTAAACATGCCCCTTTTTCAGATTTGTTACAAAAAAAATTTTTTTTAAAGTCTCAGTCTTGGTCCTTGGGAAGCATATGGAGAATCTAGATAAGGAATTTGACTTGTTACAAGACTATATGATAAATATACTAATCAGAATCAGACAGAAACATGGTGTACCTTTGAGAAAGGTAACTAGATATTTGATTACACTTCAAACTGATGTTCTTTAAGCATTTGTTCTGTTTTGGGGGAGGAGGGAGACCACAGTTTTGCAAAGATCACCACACCATTAGCACAGTGAAGGGAAGCAATAATGATACCCTCTCCTGTGTTGTCCTAAGCAGCTCAGCTCTGACTATGAACTAGCAAACCCTAACCAGCAAAACAAAAACACAGAAGCTCCCCAAAGACCCTCTTTCCAAGGAGATTTAGAAATCTTTTATTACTATTCAAGCATATTCCTGATTTCTAGAAGCTTGTCAAAGCAGTCCTTCTAACCACATATAGTACTGATAAACACATTTTTTTTTTCTCTTTGTAATGTTCCTAATGAATTATGCTTTCTTAAAGATTGGTCTCCAGGACAATTGCCTGGGTGGCTTTCTCCTAATCCACCAGGATTATGGTTTTTAAAATTTATTTTATTTTTTTATTCTTATTGATTTCAGAGAGGAAGAGAGGAGAGAGAGAGAGAGAGAGAGAGAGAGAGAGAGAGAGAGAGAGAGAGAGAGAGAGAGAAATGATGAGAGAGAATCATTGATGGTCTGCCTCCTGTGCCCTCCACACTGGGGATCAAGCCCGAAACCCGGGCATATGCCCTGGCCAGGAATTGAACCATGACCTCCTGAGCTGGGCCAGGATTATGTTGTAGATCTGAAGCTATAGGCTGGGAGCCAAAAAGATAGATATGGAAATCAGGCTGAGTGATTGAAGAAGACATTCTAGAGGAGATGATTGCATGTAAACCGAAGTTTAAAAGACAAGTGATAAATACATAGGTAAGTTGGTTGGCAGAGAGAATAATATGGCATGGAGTATAGTATGTATTGTTTAGTTTGCCAGGAACAAAATGTGTAGGCATGGGGTTGTCAAGATGAAGCTAAAAAAACAGGCAGGATCCATGAGTCTAAACTTTTCTGAAGCTATGAGATGTCACTGAGAGATTTTAAGTAGAGTGCCATGATCAGTGTTTTACTTTAAAAAGATCATGGTGGTAAGTAGGTGGGGGTGGAGGCATTAGACTCTTAGAGCCAAAACCTTTTAGGCGGCCACAGCATGGACTGAAGGGGTAGAACTAGAAGAGTGGGCAGTTTCAAGAAATATTTAGAAAGTTGCTTTCTAAGATTTGATGACACATTAGATGAGTGGGGTGTGGAGAAGGATTCTGGGTTAGAAACTAGAAGGGTGGTTTTACCATTCACAAAGATAAAAAATATAGAAGGATGTGTAGATTTGGTGGTAAATAAAATGGAGAGGAGATGCTGATTGTTTTGTATACCTACATCTTTGAATATATAATTTTCACTTTAATTTGCCATCACATCTTAAAATAGTCTCTAAACCCGCTTCAAAGAAGTGAAAGTAAAATGACTCAATTATATGTGAAAGCATCTGGGGATTCTGAGAACTTTTACCTCTAAACAAATGCTTTTTTATTTCCTCCTTAATTTCTTGTCTTATTCTTCTTTCCTTATCTAGTCCTACAAAAAATAATATCCTCAATCCTGCCCATCTATTTGTCAACATTACTACATTGCAATCAGGATTTACTTTGTTTCATTGTCCCCTGAGAAAACACCTGTTTATTCATAATATTTATGTGCTATTTATAATCTTCTATAGTTAACTGGTTAAAATTTTGACTTTCTTTCTTACAAATGTTTATCATTTTAAAACTTAATTATAAATTTCCTTAGAAGTTCAAATTATTTGATACCTGCCAAGGTATCAATATTTTGTTGTCTCAAAGATAAATTCTTAATTAATTGACGTCTTGGTATACTTCATTCTAATCATTGGCAATAAACTAGGTACCACAATAAACTATTGAATATTAAGCTTATTGGACAGCCTTTTCTATGTAGGAACATTTTAACTTAATAGTCACTTTCTAAGGTACAGAATATTACAGGATATTTTATTTATTTTTCAATATTATTTATGGTATTTCTTTTTTAAGCATTTTCCCCCATTATAGTTGACATACAATACTATATTAGTTTCAGGTGTACACCCCAGTGATTAGATCATATACCTTACTAAATGATCATCCCAGTAAATCTCATAAAATCTGACACCATATAGAGTTATAAGAATATTATTGACTATTAAGTATATACTCTATGCTGTACTTATATCCCCATGACTATTCTGTACCAACAAATTTGTAGTTCTTAACCCCTTTACCTTTCTCATCCATATCCTAAACCCCCTCCCATCTGGCAACTGTCAAAATATTCTCTATATCTATGAGTCTGTTTCTGTTCTCCTTGTATATTTTGCTTTTCAGATTCAATTGTTGATAATATGAGTTTATTGCATTTTATTGTTCATATTTTGTTGTTGTTGTTGTTGTTGTTGTTGTTGTTCTTCTTCTTCTTCTTCTTCTTCTTCTTCTTCTTCTTCTTCTTCTTCTTCTTCTTCAAGGAGACATGCTAGAATTCATAACAAAAAGAAGAGATGCAGAGAGGAAGTTTATTTTACTTTTCCTGAAGGGAAAGGGCCTGTGCATTGCTAATCAATACAAGGGCAGGTAATAAATGGTGGCCTGCTCTTTTAAAAGGTAATGGCAGCTATTGCTAGGTGATAAGGAAGGGAGGGAGATTTGGGGCTGAGATAGTCTGCAGATGTCCTAGGGAGGTGTCTTATCAGTGCTTTTTCCAAGCCAATAAAACATGTTTAGAGTAAAAATTATGAAGAGTTCCAAAGAGGCTTTTTTGAAGAGGAGAGGGGAAGAAAACTTTTAAACTAGAGACTTCTTGGTGCAAATTATCCTTGAGTTATAAAAATGGCAGGGAGGAGGGGTATGCAAGAATGTAGCCTTGAAAGTAGCTTATCTTGTCTTGCCAGTGCTTGAACAGAGGGCTGTTTGAATCCAAAGAGCTAACGATCTTGGGGGTTAATTACAAGGTGATTCTCATAAATTGAGGAAGACTACAGCAAGTAAAAAAGAGGCCATTTTCTTATCCTCACACTCACAAAACCTTTTAACACTTCATGTAATACTGTTTTGGTGGTGGTGAACTTACTTCATCTGGGCTCTATGCACATTTAGTCCACCCCTTGAGTGTGTTGCTTAAAGAGGTGGTTTGGTGATGCTTTGACATGGTCTGAATCTATCCACCAGGTGCACTGACTCTGGGGCCTTCCAGGAGGTACAGTCTAAAATTAGCTACTGCCTGTGCTCTGCCTGGGGTCTTCGCAGTCACTCAGCATGAGTTACAAAAGTGATGTGTAGATGGCTGCTTCTTGTGCTGGCTTTGTAGGTGCCCAGGTGAGGCCAAGTTTTGAACGAAGACCAGCTGCTGCTAGTGCCAGGCCTGGGGACACTTACTGAGAGGCCAGATGCTACTTGTTTAAGAGATTTTAAGAAAATCTGAAGCATGAACCAAGACAAGCCATTCACATGGAAACAGCTTGGGTGGGCCCTCAAATTGGGTTGGGGTGGGGGTCTCAGGGAATCACCAGGGAGGGACAAACAAGTATGGGTCAGGTTGATGGAGACTCAGATATGGCACCTACTTGCTAGCTCTGGGGGATGAGGTGAGGGTTACAGAAAAAGGACAATGGCCTCTGCCAACACTTTTTTTTCCTGGCAGAAAGCTGCCATCCCAGCTCTTGCCCTGATGCCAGATAATTCAATTTATTCTCATATGTCCCTAGTTCCTTTTAAGCTTTTGCCCCAGTGCTGGAGCTCAGAGGTAGTAAGTCTGTTCATGGGCCCTTTAAGAGGAACTGCCTGGGATTCCAGCAGCCATGTCTCACTCAGCCATAATCCCTGCTGGTTTTCACAGCCAGAAGTTATGAGGGACTTCTCTTCCTGGCACTGGAACTCTGGGCTAGGGGTCTGGTGTGGGGTCATGATCCCTGCTCCTCAGGGGGGAATTCTGCATCTAAGATATTCCTCCCAGCTTTTACCCAACACACCTTAATGTGGGACAGGTTCATTCACGTCTCCACCCCTTCTAACAGTCTTAATTTTACTTCTTCTTTATATTCTTAGTTGTAGGACTTCTGTTCCCCCAGATTTTAGGCCATTGTGAATGATGATTGTTTTTTAGTTTAGCTGTAATTTTGATATGATTGTGGGAGGATTTGAGTACTAAATTTACCTACAGTATCTATCTTGACTAGAAGTCTATATTATAGATTCTATTTTTGTTCAATATATACTTCAATTATTTTATAGAGCAAGGTATCATAGGAAATGATGGTTTCCCTTAAAAAAAAAGCTGTTGTTTTACATTTTTTGTTATCAGGAAAAATGAAGGAAGTCTAGTAGTTGTCTGAAAGATTCCCATGAAATATATGCTTCAATCAACATGGAACAGTGTTGTGTCCCTACTCCCCTGTGTTATCATGCCGATTGGGCCTACCTGTTGTGATGTCCATTTATAGTAATACATGAATCAGACATTAGTCATTTGCTTAAATCTTAGGGAACTTGGGTTTACAATGTAAAATATACTGTTACTACAGGCACAGTGAGCACCTTTCTCATCTATACAGGCCTCTTATTTTTAAATCTGTAAAATGGATATATTCCTGTTATTAGGATCAAATGAAATAATGTGTTTGAGTGACTTTCAAAAGACTATATTACATTATACTTATGGGTGCTGTTACTTTTACTGTCTTAAATTTTGAGAGAACATATTTTTAAAGAATAGTGGTCTCTAGTAGTAGTTTCCTTTTTGGAGAATGATTTAATATATTCAAGAAGAATCCTTATATTAAGTTGATTTATAAAATGAATGCCAGTTATTGACACTGGAATGGAATTGGGAGAATATAATTTTAAATGAACACTTTGTTTCAAACTATGTGTTTTTTTAGTTACTGGTATCTGTTTCTTATAATGTCTACTATATGGAATAACCTGAACTTACATTGCTTGCTAAGAACTCGAGATGAGAAAGATTCCGTAGTTGTCAAAAACAGTAGAGTTATTTAAATAGCAGTGTGTCACCATTTCTCTTATGAGCTCATCCAGTGATTTTCTTATATCAGTTATTGTATTTTTCAATTCTAAATCTTTTCTTTGCTTCTTTTCATTGTTTTTATTTATCTGCTAAGATTTCACATTTTTTGAGGAACATTTTATATGATGATATTCAAAAAATGCTAATATCATGAAAGACACAGAAGACTGTGGAATTGTTCCAAGTTAAAGGACACTAAAAAGATGTGACAATTGAATGCAGCCTGTAATCATAGATTGGATCCTGAACTAGGTAATATTTTTCTTTTGATAAAATAAAACAAGACAGAACATTAGTGAACTAACTGACAAAATTTGAATGTCTATAAATTAGATAAGAATATTGTGTCAAGATTAATTTTCTGAGGTTGATCATTGTGCTGTGTTTATATAAGAAAAATAGTTGATAATAGAAAAATCCACACTGATTTTTTTTAGAAGACAGAGGCATCATATCTGCAGTTTACTCTGAAATGCTTCAAAAAAATTTACTTTGAAAAAACAGGTAACACATATGGATAAAAATATCTGCCTTGGTGAAATGTGAGGATCACATGAGCTAGTACATATTAAGCACCATAATTCTTTACTTTCACCAAAAACATGGCCCTTCCCTAGGATGAGCCTAAGATAATTTATTCCATAAAATACTGAAATCTTACTATAAATTCCTTTAAACAAATTGACTTTTCATCTAGTTTTTCTCTATTATAGTCTAGCCAAAGAGTTTACTTACTGAAGTGCCCAACGATCTTTGTTAAATGGTTACTATACTTGAAATTCAGTCCTATATGTTAGTTTTAATCTCCGAAAATGCACAATGTTTAAGTAGGTGATTTTTTATTTAGGTAGAGAAAAAAATGAGGATTTGTTATTTGCAGGCTAATTTAAGGTTTGGGCTAAACAAGAAGACTCACTTTGCTTTTTACCAAATAAAATTAGCTTTTGTCAACAAGGTAATTCAGGTAATTGTCTCTGAAGCTGCTGGCAGTTTAGGTATTGTCTATACAAATTCTTATAGTTTAGGAAACAGAAACCTCCATTTTCCTCTTATAAATTTAATTCATTGCAAACACAAACTTTCAAGGTTTGTTCAGGGATGCTAATTACTTTCTTCTTCTAGTTTTCCATGATGAAGCTATTCTTGGATGTTAGCAAGCAAGATTAAACTTTAGGAGCATGTGAGGCCAAAGGGAAAATGCTTTACTGTTTTTCAGTCTTTCTGGGTCACTCGGTATTTGATTATCTAGACTAATAATGGGCAGGGGAAACATGAATAATTAAATTGTACAGACAAGCTCTTGTACCTTATTTTGGCTGAAGGCTTCACTTTTGTCAAACTTTTTTCCAGAAGAGCTAACAAGTAGAGTGGTTAATTTCCTGTCTTGTCTCTATTTCCTTTGTCCTTTCAAAAAAGTATCAACAAATGTCAAAATGTCTCCATCCCAAATCTTTATTCCCTCTGCCATAGAGTATTATCAATAATGAGAAAAAAGCAGAGATCCTTGAAAAGATAGACTTGGTTATTCTAGAACTTTCTGATTATATAAAGGAAGACAGAATTTGAGCCTGAATTTGGCATTTGGCTTTTCCTTTTCTTGATCAGTCTCCAACAATGTTAAAGGCTATTTTCCTCTTTCTTCCCATTACAGGCTTTTTTTGGCACCTCAGAAGTAATAATGGAAATAAACATTTAACAGATGGTCCCCACGGTTTCCCTGACATATACACATAATACACAAGGAAATCGTAGCCAATGGAGGCAATTAAATCTTTTTTAATTGATTATATTTCCATATTGAAAATATTCACCTATTCACATATTTTTGTTGTTGTTTCTGCCCTTTATCTATGTGGTCCCTTGCATACAGTTTTTGAAGCATTCTTCAAGGTCAATTTTTTGTGTCCTTTTTAAAAAAATACACTTATTGATTTCGGAGAGGAAAGAAGAGGGAGAGAGAGAAACATCAATGATGAGAGAGAATCATTGATCAGCTGCCTCCTGTGTGCTCCATACTGGGGATTGCCCCACCTGGGGGATCAAGCCCACAACCTGGGCATGTACCCTGACTGGGCATCGAACCGTGATGTCCTGGTTCATAGGTCAACTCTTGACCACTGAGCCGCTGGCCGGGCATCATGTGTTCTTTTTATCCCTACTTTTACACCACAGAAAAGTAGTGTCATATTGTTAATACAAATGGCTTCACCACAACAACTCTGCAGAGGGTCTGTGAAAAAATAATTAGGAAAATTCCCCACTTCTGCATCTGGTTTTCTCATAAAACCAGAGGTCATAGGGTGGAAATGAGCCAAGAAATATTAGTAAGAAGAGGAATAAAGGAATGAGCTAAGGGAATATAAGTGGGAAAATGAGACATTCCACTCAGGGATAGCCCAAGAGGTACTATGTTAACTGATAGGATCTGGGAATCTAACTTCTCCACATGGCCTGGAAAGGATGCATGGGCTCAAGGCCAGGATGTCCACAAACATAAGGGCACATAGTCTTCGCTATAGGAAGCAAGGCCAAATTCTGAATCTGAGCATTCCAACGCATGAAGGGACGTGCAACAGTGACCAGGCCAGGGTCTACATGAGGAAGAACAATCAAGCCGAAGGAAAACTAAGCAAGGTCATAGGCAGGGGTTTCACAGGAGGCAGGAGATGCTGATGAGAAGCAGAGTCCTGCCCAGGCACAGGCCCAAAGCAGCAGCAAAACCAAATGAGACCTATGAGCCAAGGTCTGAGATCACTCTTCTCAGTCCTAGCTTTATAACTGGGAGCAGGCCAGGGCAGGGTATGGAGAGGCAAGGGATTCTGACAAAGTTGTTCTCAGCTATAGAATCTGTTATGGTCTTGCTGGCACCAGTGACTTGAGTAAGGATTAAACATCAAGTTTTTATCGTGAAGATACAGATCCACTTGGAAATGTCCAGCGTCATAGGAGAAAGGGAGGAGAGATGGAAATGGAAATAGGAAGAGAAGAGTGAGAAGGCACTCAATGTTTTCTAAGAAGTCATTATGAAGTCTGGCTTCCTAGAGTGATAGATGTGCTAACTAGTGGTAATCATTTTGTAATATGTACATAGATCACATCGTTATATTGTACATGGAAAACTTATACATACTATGTGTTAATAATATCTCAGTAAAGCAGAGGGGAAAAGAAAAGGCTGGCTTGAAGTTACAATAATTATATTTAAATCTCAGCTCCACCATCTGCTAGTCAAAGTTGGATCCTAACTCATAAAAACCAGGGCAAGTTATTGAGTCTTTTTATGTCCCACCTGTGAAGTGAAGATAACAGAGTATCATTCCTCATAAGGTTGTTGGGAGGATTAACCATAAATTGCTTAGAAGAATGACCTACACAGAGTAGATGCTCAATACATGTTAGCTGCTGTTTTGTTCTTTAGGTATATTCTCATAAGATATTGATCATCCACAATGGGCTGTGCACTTTGCTAGGCACTGGAAAAACTGTGGTAAACAAAATGCACATAATCTCAACAGTTAATAAATGAACAGAGTTTGAAAATCTAGGTAAGAGTCTATAAGTAAAAAAATTATGGAAGGTAAAAAATGTTGATCTGAGTGACACAAGATGTCCAGAAATTGTTTTTCCCATTAGTTCCATCATGAAAATAGAAAAGAGTAAGAGTGTCCTGGAGAGAGCTGTGTCATTACGAGGACATGTTATGTACAACAGTCCCTCTTATCCATGGGGGATACAACCCAAGACCCCCAGAAAATGCCTGAAATCGCAGGTAGTTCTGAATTCTCTGTGTACTAGGTTTTTTCCTATACATACATACCTACAAAGTTTAATTTATAAATTAGGCAGTAGGAGATCAACGATGACTAATAATAAAATAGAACAATTATAACAATATGAAAAAGTAATTAGAATGTAGTCTGTCTCTGTCTCAAAATATCTTATTGTACTATACTCATCTTTTCTTTCTTTTTTCAAAGAGATTTATTTGTTATTTACTAGGTACTGGTGTGTGTGTGTGTGTGTGTGTGTGTGTTTTGTTCTGTTAATCCTCACCTAAGGATATTTTTTCTTTGATTTTTAGAGAGGATGGAAGGAGAGAGAAACAGCGATGTGAGAGAGACACACATTGATTGGTTGCCTCCTGCACATGCCGGGACCAGGGCTGGGCTGAAGATCCAGCCTGCAACTGAGATACATGCCCTTGACAGAAATTAAACCCAGGACCCTTCAGTCCCTGGGCCAATGCTCCAACCACTGAGCCACACCAGCCAGGGCTTTACTCACCTTTTTACTTAAAGGAAGCTTTTTATGGCTTCTCTTTCACATATTCAAATTGCCAGCATGACTAGTTTTGCACTTTGGGGCTATTATTAAGTAAAATAATGATGACTTGAACACAAGCACTTCAATAGTGTGATGGTTGAAGGGCATTTTATGATAAAGGCTGTCTTATTAAAATTAAGTGATCATTGTGATATAATAAAATTATTTTTAATTCAAATTTTGTAAGTACCTTTTATGATTTATGTAGTCCTATATATACCTTGTAGACACAGATTTTGAAAACTAAGCATTTTATTTATAAACTGAATTTATAAGCTTCTACACTACAACATCATACTAAGGCCACATAAACAAAAGTATAAAGTTAAACATAATTGCAAGTCTTGCCTGAAGGATGAATGATTTAAATATTTTATAGTTCTTCCAACTTCTGAAATCTATCTCTTCCTTTGGCTCTTGGATTATTAATATAGAATAAAAATGTCAACAATTTCACATAAAATTTGAAATGCAAACACTCCTGGGAGAAGTAGTACCACAAAGCCCTGTTAGGTCCTTTCCTAAAAGTTTGGAAAAGACTGCTACGCTGTTGAAGCAAGCAGGGCAGAAGCAGAGGTGTCAAGGTGCTGGAGACAAATTGAGCTTATCTTTCTGCTTAAAACCTGCTGATCCTCTGAACTGATTCTGTAACTCACTCTCATGACACCTAGCGGCGGTAGCCATGTCTGCATCAGCAACATACACATTTCTAAAATAATATTATTTTTGATTTTTCAAAATGGAAAAAAAATTATTTTGAACTGAAAAATCACAGTTTAATTCTTGAGAAAAGGGCAGAAAATGCTGTTTTTTTCCATTGATTTGAAAACTACATTCCTTAGAATTCTTTTTTTTAAATATATTTTTTTATTTCAGAGAGAAAGGAAGAGGGTAAGAGAGATAGAAACATCAATGATGGGAGAGAATCATTGATTAGCTGCCCCCTGAACACCCTTCCCCACTGGGGATTGTTCCAGAGGAGCCAGCAACCAAAGCATATGCCCTTGACTAGAATTGAACCCAGGACCCTTCAGTCCACAGGCTGATGCTCTATCCACTTAGCCAAATCAGCTAGGGGACATTCCTTAGAATTCTTGAGTAGGTGTGCAAAAGGGGATGGACAGAATGATCAAATACTTGATGATCAAATAATCTAATAAAAGCATAATACACAAATTGACTGTCCCTTTGGGATGCCTAAACCACGCCCACCAGCCAATCAGAGTGACTGTATGCAAATTAGCCCAGCCAACATGGAGGCCGGCACTCACAGAGCTGAGTAAACAAGCAGTTTCCTTTGCAGCAGGGCTAAAAGTGTTTGCAGGCCCAGCTGGGTTTCTCCCAGCTCCAGGCAACAACATATTTGCAACAATGTCTCAATCATAGAAGCCTCGGGAGCTGAAGCAAACAGCATGCCGGGCCTGACTTCTAAGGGCAACAGTGTCTCAATTATAGAAGCCACGAGGTGAAGCAGAGAGAAGTTTCGTTACCTGCCTAGGCCTTGGCTTAAAGGAACAGTGTATCAATTATAAAGATAAATAAACCCCAGAAACCTGCTTCCAGCCAGCCTTGCTGGGACATTGGGTCAATGGGAACTGTGGGCAGCCTGAAAGTTTGAAAACATCCCTCAGCCCGTCACCCATGCTGGCCACACCCCAATGGGGTGAGAGACGCCACTGGGGGGCTTGGCCAGCCTGCAAACAGCCATCAGCCCCTCACCCAGGCTGTCCAGGTACCCCCGTAGGGGCCCAAAACATGAAGGGACTGTGGGAAAGTCTGAAAACGGCCCTCAGACCTGCACCCAGGCTGGCCATACCCCAATGGGGTGAGGGACCCCACTAGAGGACTTGGCCAGCCTGCAAACAGCCATCAGCCCCTCACCCAGGCTGACCAGACACACCAGCAGGTGGACATCCCCAGAGGGGATGCAAGAGGGCACAGGTTAGGCTGAAAGGCCTCCTGAGTGCACAAATTTTTGTGCACCAGGCTCCTAGTTGCTATATAATATCCATCAGGGAACCTAATGAATAAGTGAGAAATGGTTCCCTTAGTTTAACAATTTGATAAGAGGAAAGAAACAAAAAGTCAACTGAAATCAACGCTTTTCATCTGGAAAGTAAAGGCCAGCATGTCACAGGCTGAGGTTTGTAGATTGTGATGATAAGTGGACTCACTTAGGCCTTTCAAATGTTTCTTTCTTCATATCTTCTTATTCAAGTACTAAATATTCTTATCTATACTAATAAAAAGGTAATATGCTAATTAGACCAGACATCTTGCAGACATCCTTCTGGACAAAGCCATGGTGGCAGTGGTGAGGCAGAGGTGGTTAGGACAATCAGGCCGGCAGGGGCAGGCAGTTGGCAATGATCAGACCAATAGGGAAGCAGTTAGGAGGTGATCAGGCTGGAAGGGAAGGGCAGTTGGGGATAATCAGACCAGCAGGGGAGCAGTTAGGGAGTGACCAGGCTGGCAGGGGATTAGTTTGGGGCATCAGGCCAGCAGGCAGAGGTGGTTAGGGGTGATCAGGCAGGCAAGCAGTTAGGAGCCAGTGGTCCCAGATTGTGAGAGGAATCCCAGATTGGAAAGTGTGTGGGTCAGTTGGAGGGACATCCCCTACCCCCCATGCATGAATTTCATGCACTGAGCCTCTAGTTTGTTATATAAAGATGTACAATGCTAACTGAACATTTTTAAATAATTAGGAATACTCATTTAGTAAATACATTTGTACCAATCATGGGCTTAATAAAGTACTGGAGAAAATAAAATGGGGGGAATCAAAACTGCAATTCAGCAGTAATTTTCTATCATCTTCCACCCATAATAGGTAGATTCAGCAGACAGCTCTGTGAAACTAGGTGACTTAAGGTTCATAGAACAAGAATAGTAATATTAATAATATTATCTTGCTTTATTTTACTACACCATCATTTATTTAACCAATTTTCTATTGTTGGACACTTCATCTAAAATATTTTGACTACTGCAAATAATCCTGCAAGGAGCATCCTTACACTAAACCTTTGTACCCAGAACTGATATCTTGTTTTTAAAATTATAATGAAAGTAAGGACCCAGTGCACAAATTAATGCACTTTGAAAAGACCTGTGGGCCGAGAGGCTGCAGTGGGCACAGGGGTGGCTCTTGGCCCATCCTCCCAACCCCCAACTGGTCTCTCCTGCCATGGCCCCTGTGGTCTCCTGTCAGCCTGCAGCCCTGCTCCTGCCACTGCTGCTCCCACGCGCTGATGGCGCTGGTCCTGCTTGAATGCGCTGACAGCATGGAGTGATTGGGACTGGTGCCAGCAATGGGTGCGAGTGGTGGCTCTGCACTGGCTGAGGGTGCAAGTGGCAGCTATGGCTCCAGCAGAGGGTGTGAGAAGAGGCTGCTGGCCCTGATCGCCCCTCAGGAACAGGGGGCAGTGGAGAAATCCTGAGGGATGATCATGGCCAGCAGCTGCTGCTCGCACCCACTGATGGCACCAAATGATCAGGGCCGGTGCTGGGTGCCGGCAGTTTGTCGGCAGGTGTGAGTGCCCAGCGGGACTGTAGCACGTGGGAGCAAAGAATTTTCACTAACCACCAGAGGCTCGCCCCGATGACAGCAACTGGTGCCCCACCTTGGTCTGGCACCCCCGCTCACCTGCTTCACCATCCCACCACGGCCAATGCCCGCCATGTTCCATGCTCTACTGCCTGCTCCCGACGCCCACCATGTTCGGCACATGCCCCCTGGTGGTCAGCGCACATCATAGCAACTGGTTGTTCTGCCACTGGGTCTATTTGTATATTAGGGTTTTATATATACAGATTAAAACACACAAAAAAAGCATATATCATAATTAAAATATTCTCGTACCTACCACTCAACTTAAGAAATTAACTTTTACGGATATATTTAGTGACTCCATGCATTCTTCTTCATTCCATCTCATTTATTCCCATTGGTAGCCATACCCCGGCATCTCTACTAGTATGTATGGTCCTTCTTCATTCCTTAATGCTTTCACTACCTGGTGTGTATCACTAAGCAGCACTTATATTAATTACTCAATATAAATTTCTCTGATTGTGAATGTAATGCTTGCTCATTACAATGTAAGAAGGTTGTAGAAAGGTTGGCAATATAGCAAAGTATAAATAAAAATACAAACAAAAGTATTGCCCCAAATACAACATCATGAAATATTATCTATTGTTAGTATTTTGATCTACTTGGCTCCTCTTAATACATACTTTGAAAAATCAATTGGGTTCAAAACTATTAGTTTAAATTGAATGGTGCCTTTTCATTTATAAGATGCTTTTTTTTTCATCTTAATTCCTGAATATCTTTGTGAGTCAGGTAATATTTTTGGGTAATTTATTTTTACCTCAATTCTAGAGATGAAGAACAGTTCTGAGAGATGAGTTAATATCTCAACACCTGTTGGCTACCAAATGAAGAACTGGAATGCACTTGTGGAACTTTCAAGTCCAAGTCGTCACCATTTTCCCTCATTGAAATCCCCAAGAATCAATGATAGTGATTCCTTCTCCTTTCCCTTTGTCACTTGTTGTCAATTTAAATGCCAACTTTCATGTTTTCTTTAAATGAAGGTTGTGTATGTGCAAAAGTTCAGTAGAAAGAAGGGATAGTGTGATTTACCTTAGATGTTACAACTCAAAAAAATAAAAAAGTCTTCACCTAGAGGGTACTATGCTAAGTAAGATAAGTCAGATGAGAAAAAAACAATACTGTATGATTACACTTACATGTGGAATCTCAAAAAGCAAAACAAATGACAAACAAAGCAAAATAGACTCATAGATACAGAGAACAAACTATTGGTTAGCAGAGGGGAGGGAGGATGGAGCAAAATGGGTGAAGGGAAATAAGAGGTACAAACTTCCAGTTATAAATGAAATAAGTCACGAGAATGTAATATATAACAGAGGGAATACAGTTAACAATATTGTAATCACTTTGTATGGTTATTAGACTTATCATGGTGATCACATGTAAGTACATAAATGTGAAATCACTATGTTGTACACCCAAAATTAATATAATACTGTATGTCAACTATACATACAGTATTAGTTAAAAAAAATTATCCTGGGTCTTAGCCTTTACTGTCATGACCCCCTTCCTTCTTAGCTAAGAGCTGTATTCTGGGTCTAGGCATAGCTTTGACCAGATGCTCCCAGAAAGGTCTACATTTACAAAATGTGCAGAAATTGCTCTTAGAATTTCTCTCCACAGAAATGAACTCCAGGGAGCAAATACATTGATTGGCAAAAAAGAGACTTTCATTAAGATAATTCTAGATTTGGTCTAAGTAGAAATAACTGTTAGAAGAGTCTACTAAAATACCGAAGATAGCCCTGACTGGTTTGGCTCAGTGGATAAAGCGTCGGCCAGCGGACTCAAGGGTTCCAGGTTCGATTCCAGTCAAGGGCATGTACCTTGGTTGCAGGCACATCCCCAGTAGGAGGTGTGCAGGAGGCAGCTAATTGATGTTTCTCTCTCATTGATGTGTCTAACTCTCTACCCCTTTCCCTTCCTCTCTGTAAAAAGTCAATAAAATATATTAAAAAAATACTGATGATAAAAAATTTGTATTTTTAAAATCCATCAATATTCCTTTTTTGAGTGGCTGATATAAGGACGCAGAGAAGATTTTTATGCATGTTTGCAGCCATTTTTCTTTTTGCTTTCATTAAAGATGTCTCAAAACATTGTGATTCATCTATTCCTGCATCAATCTTCCACTGTTCCATTAGAGAAATTCAAGTGAAGCAACTCCAGCATGTCAGGTGGAGGACAACTCTAGAAATTTGTATGGAATAGTTGCTTTCTGTTGGTGCCAGTTGTATTATATAGTTTATACATAGAAGTTGATGAGGATATGTCGTCGTCATCATCATCATCATCGTCGTCGTCGTCGTATGAGTCATACAGGGTAATTACCAAATTCCTGGCACTACCTTTAGACTCTTTTAAGATAAATATTTCCTCCATCTTAGAAATGAGGTAACTGAGGCTCAGGGCAGTTAATCAGCTAGCCTGAGTTCACCTTTTTAGGAAGGAATAGTCAGGATTTGAATCAAAGCCTGTGCTATGCAAGGAGGAATACATTTGTGAAGCAATCTGTCACTTAGGTGCCATTAGCTAAACAGAGATGACACCTGACCTGCCTTAGACCCCAGGAGTTCCCAGTTCGATGGGAAGAGAAAGTCACACACAGAAAGAGTTGCAGTGTGGAGCCAGTTGTGTGATGTTCATTTTGTCCTGGTTTTCTCAGTATAGGTTTATACTCTGTACAGCAGATCTGTACATAGTTTAAAGAGATATTTATATTGAGGATTTGCCGGCTTTCAACCCTCCCTAGTAAGGAGCTTTGTCTATTTGTTCACAGCTGCATCTCCAATGCCTAGACCGCACATACCACTTGGCAAAATAAATGTCAATGAACACTGACTGCATGAAGCTATAGTCAGTGGGAATGGAAGGATATGCTAGTGTTGACATAGAAAAGATGGAAAAAGCCTGGGTGAATTGGGCCTGCTTCACCATTTTGCCTCAGGCAGCCTTGTGTGAGTTTTATAGGAGTGAAACGGATAAAATCCTGTTACCAATATCTGGTTGTCCTAAGTGAGTGGGTCTTTAATATACACAACCTTTTATTTACTGGAGCCTCTCTGCCTCCTGAAGGTTTGTTGCCTAAGAAGCCTGCAAAGCCAATTTGTCTACAAGGGGAATCCAAAGTCTAGGATTCTGTTGTGTTTAACCCAAACTGTTACCAAGAAGAGAACCTAAGGTGACTCAGAGTCTATGGTATAGGCCAGCCAGTGTGGCTCAGTGGTTGAACATTGGCCTATGAACCAGGAGAGCATGTTTCAATTCCTGGTTAGGGGTACATGCCGGGGTTATGAGCTCAGTTCCCAGTGTGGGGCCTGCAAGAGGCGGCCGATCAATGATTCTCTCATCATTGATGTGTCTGTCTCTCTCTCCCTCTCCCTTCCTCTCTGAAATCAATTAAAAAAATAAAAAATATATTATATATATATATATATATATATATATATATATATATATATATATATAAAATGTATGGTGCAGCCTGTCCAGTGTGATTCAGCAGTTGAGTGTCGAGGAACCAAGAGGTCACCAGTTCAATTCCCTGTCAGGGCACATGCCCAGGTTTTGGGCTCAGTCTCCAGTGGGGAGGGGGGTAGGAGAAGGAATGCAAGAGGCAGTCACTTGATGATGTTTCTTATAGATGTTTCTATCTCTCTATCCCTCTCCCTTCCTCTCTCTCTAAAAAATCAATAAAAAATATTAAAAATATATGGTATGAACAGATTGGATGCCAGTCTCCTGGGTAATTTGGGCTGGAAAAGCTCCAGGTGAGGAATGCTGGTCTCCATTCTCAACACACACTCATCAGGAGCCCAGTACACTCCAACTAGGAATTGATTGAGGCTGTGCAATTTCTAAAAATAGATCATCATCAGAAACACAGTGTTCATCCTCAACAAAGAAAGTTGAGTAATGAGAAAAATAACATTTAAAATAATGGAATGAATTGAAAAACCCATTGCCCTCCTTCCCTTAAACTCGCCACATCAAAAATATGATGCCGGTTTTTTTTTGTGTGTTTTTTTTTTTTTTTTGCAAGAAATTTTTCCAAATTTTGTGGCCTTAAGTCAAACAGCTTGACTGGTGGTTGAACTCAAACTGATGGAAGGTAGTTGGCAGAGAAGACAGCATTGCAAAGGATGCAATACAATAATGCCAAACTCTCATGTTTCTTTCAATGAGACAAGAAAGTCTCTCATGTCCCCTGATAGGTTGGCTGCTTAGATGCAAAATCTTTGAGCTCAAGAATATCAGTATTACCTGGGGAGCAGACCCAGCCACTTGCTCTGTCTTCGTGCTGCATGACAACCAAGCACCACGGGAAGCTCACAGACGCCAGATTGTGCAGCAAGACCAGGAGTCTGAGATCAGCTCTTATTTGCAGATGTGTGGTTGACAGCTTCCAGACACATTCAGGTGAGGAAAATCAACCCTATTCCTGGGTCGTCACCAAGAGCCATGTCAGCCTTCCTCATCCTGCTCCTCTCCTGCAGCCACCTTCCCTGTTGGGGGCAGGGATTCTGTCCCTTTTTGCTTTCTCCATACCTGAGCTCTGGATGGAGGAGAAAGAAGGCAGCAGAGAGCAATGCTACATCCTCCCAGGAATTAGCATTCTGTTCCTCACTGTCTGGCCACGTCACATGCTCCCTCCCACATTTCCAGTGTCACAGAGGAAAGGAAAAAGCTTTGGTGATCTGCAAGCTTTGGGTGAACTTTCCTTCAGGTTAAGATGACCTGAGCAGGTAGGTTCTTTTCCAAGTCCTGGCTTTGGATTAGCTGAGTCTCAAACAAAATAGTAATATCAACAAGTATCTCTTCAAATCAGGGGTCCGCAAACTTTTTAGACAAGGAATCAGTTCACTGTCCCTCAGACCGTTGGAGGGCCGGACTATAGTTTAAAAAAAACACCAAAAAAAACAAAAAAACAAAACTATGAACAAATTCCTATGCACACTGCACATATTTTAAGCAGGACAGGCAGCGGTGGCAAAAAACACCCGGCAGGCCGGATAAATGTCCTCGGCGGGCCGCATGAGGATGCCTGCTTCAGATTCTCCAACAACTCTATTTTCTCTCCTACCTGCAGTCTTCCCTGTCATCCAGGTAGCTAGTGACTTCTGACTGCAATACCCTGTCTGCAGGGTGAGGAAGTTGGTATAAGGGGTGGTTAGATGAATTCACACCCCTATATTATAAACCAGCTGTTCACTGCTATGTTCCCAGTATCTAGACTGGTGTCTGTCACATGGTAAACACTCCATAAGTATTTGCTGAGTAAAAGACTGCAAATGTGCAACATACCAAGAGATCCGTCAACTCTCTAGGGCAGTGGTTCCCAACATGGGGCATGTGGTTTCCACAGGGGGGCAATTTGATTATTAGGGGGGGCAATTTGAGAATGAGTCATTAACAGTGAATTTTTTGTATTTCTTATGATTCTAGGGGCCTCATATACAGTATATAAATATATATTGTGACATATTTATGCATTTCAATTCTCTACTATAGGTTTTGAAACTTTATTTGCTATTTTTTCATAACACTTCATATTATTATTATTTTTTAAACAATTCCTTAGTGATTTCTTCCTCAGTACTTCAACTTGTCCTTTCGTTCTTTTATTTTTCTCTTTCATGGATGCCATGTTCTTTGGAAGTTTCTTTAGACATAATGGTCTTTAGGCTTCTTCCATGTGAATAGGAGTTCACTTTTTTTTGAATAATAAATATTATATGTCACGGGGTGGGGAGGGAGGGAGGCATCAGGATTTTAGAGATGCTTAGGTGGGGCATGGCAAAAAAAAGGTTGGGAACCACTGCTCTAGGGGATATTTGTACAGAAGAATAACAATAACTACCACTAGTTAACAT
This sequence comes from Murina feae, assembly GCA_004026665.1. Classification (NCBI taxonomy): domain Eukaryota; kingdom Metazoa; phylum Chordata; class Mammalia; order Chiroptera; family Vespertilionidae; genus Murina; species Murina feae. The sequence continues at coordinate 36,171 of PVJC01004485.1, forward strand.
AATAACTACCACCCTTAACTGCTTTTTGTAAGTCAGTTTTACATGCTCAAAGGATAGAATCTCTGCATTTCCGACAGCTCAGTGGTCTCATGTTTGATGTGTTCTTGTACCCAAGGAACCTCACAAATGATGCCATTTTCAAAAATTCCTTCGCTGCTTACAAATGAGTCTATTCCTGCAAATCTAATCACTCTCCTCTTGAGCAAATGGGCCTTTTTGCTCTTTCCTCACATTCCCACAGAGGTTCTTTCATGAAAGGACAGAAAAAGTAACTAAGCCTGTTGTGTTTTTTTTAATAGACTGCTCTGGAATGTTCACACAGCCACTCCCTGTCTGGAAAGTCTTGGGCCAGCCTGTTGCTGTTTTTTTCCTTCTATTTTTCCTCTTGGTGTGTCTCTTCTGAGTGTGTTGTCCTGTTTCCTGAAGCAGGAACCTGTCTGCAAGCAAGGTCAGGCAGTGATGGCACCTCTGGAACTGGCTTTCTCGCAGCTGGTGACCCAGCGGGCCTGGCCTCATCCATTACTAATTGTTGATACTTGTGCACGAAGGAAGATGTTAGTGACTCACCTCCGTCAGACCACTCTTGGGCCTGGACAGAGAAGACAGGTAGTTCCTCACATCGCAGCAGAAGAGAGTCCAGCTCCTGGACCGTAGGAAAATGACACGAAACAAGGAGCCAGACAGAAAGCATCCTCTCTCTCCGTCCCACCACCTGCAACCCTTCCTCAGGCTGCCCTATAGCCCACCTTCTGCCATGCCCTTTCTTCCTGAAGCCAGCTCCCCTTCTCCCTCCTCACACATGCTCTGACCACATGGGAGATGTGTCTTTCTCTGTACATAGCTTGCTTTCCGCTCTTCAGTGCTTTTGTAAGTCATTCCCTCTGCCTGGAATGCTCTTACCTCAAGACTATTTTGGTTTTGTCTTTCTTAGTCTCAACGCCCAATTCCAATGTTTTCTCTCCTTTGAAACTTTCCCAGCTCCTCTTTGTAACTGGATAGCCCTTTCTGCAAATCCACACTGTTTAGCAATTATTATGCTGTGCCACAGTTGCTCTTGTGTATGTCAGTTTCCAGAAGACTTGGACTACTTGTTCATCTTCGGATCTACTTTACCTAACCAGGGGCTAGCATACAGCAGACACTCACTAAGTGTCCATGCGCCAATTGTGGAAGGAAGCAGAATACTATGCAAGGGACACATGGCCCCAGCTCGATAGGTGGATGCATGCACACAGATGATTTGAATCCAAAGTCTGTAATTTGAAAGGTTTCCATCCTCAGAGTTCTTGCAAATATATTCACTCTTCCAAGCACAGTGTTGTCTAGAGAGCACACTATTAGCAGGGCAGCAGATTTCTTCAGCTACCATGCCTGCACCGTATCAATAAGAATTTATAAAGTGTCTACTGAGTGCTCAGTTTTACAACAAATGAAGTGGAGATTCCAAAAGGGTAGATGTCATCTCTACTCCTATGGATCATAAAGCCTAATCCCAAAGGCAGTGCGGCTGAAAGACATATAAATCGACAGTGAAGTTGCTTGAGAGGATCATTAAAATTCTTGAGAGAAAAAATTTCGTCTTCTAATTTCTCTGGGTCTTTCTATATAAAATTATTCATGTTAGAAACAGTTTGACTGAAAATCAGTGCTTGCAGTTAAGAGCACCTGTTCTTGAATTTCAGATTGAGGTGTTGATTCCTGGGGCAAGTTGGAATCACGTGATGGAAACTGGTTTTGGCAGCGTGGGAAGGATGAAACAGAGGCACAGAATGGTTAAGAGATTCTTGGAATAGTTGAGGCAAGAGGTCATAGCAATCAGACAGGACTGCTGGAGCAAGAATAAAATACAATTGGGGGGGCGGTACGGGGGGCAGGGAGAGACAGTGTGGCTGTTGCCAACCTCTCCTAAAGCTACTAACAACTCTTGCAGAAGGAGAGGAAACTAGAATTGTGCCAGGATAGAGAGAGGGTATCCAAAGAGATGGAACCCCGAGCAAAATAGGGATTGTCTATTACTGAAGCTGCTATTGTATTTGAATGTATAATGTACTCACATTGTGTTTAAACTCTCCCTGGCAAAATTTAATCTGTTGAATGTTAAGTTGCTTATGCTTCATGGCATTGGTGATTATCTCAAGGCATCCAAAGAAACCAAGAGCCCCAATTTACCACAATTATTAAATCTGTTCTGAGTTATCCTCCCAGGCCTGCATCTAACAACAGTGATGGGTGTATTTCTAAATAGAAACTTATAATGTTTTTAGTATTATTGCTTTTTAGATAATAGCTGTAACGTTCATTGCAGAAAACATAGACAATCATGCAAAGATGGGTATAAATACGTATACCAAAATTACCTCTGAATTCACAACCCAGAAGTAATTACTAACACTTTGCTGTCCTCTTCAGTGTTGTCTAATGTTTATATATCTGCATTTTTTTCCCAAATAAGAATCTTTTAACCCTCTCTCTTTGCAGGGGGCTGGGAGTGTGTGTGGGAGGAGGGGAGGAGGAAACCAATTCCACAGGAAAACTGAACTTCTACTTTCTAAAAGTAGACCTCTAGACCTCAAATAACCCTACTACTCATCTCTGTCTTCTTAGTCCTGGAGGAAATACGCCTGTTGCCCGCTTCTTGTTCTTCCCCACCCCTTGGTCCCATCCCTCAGTCCCTCATCTGCAGGCTACAGGAGTGTTGGGAATGATTAGACTGGATGGGAAGAGGCTGCTGAAGTCGATACAGTAGAATTGATCTTGTATCAAGACCTAAAATCAGATACTCTATGACCCGTCTGTGGCGAGATGAATGCTCTGTGGCTCCTGGAGATTTTCTAACACGCTCCTTCCCTGGGATGACACAGGTGCCTCCAAAATGGAAGGTAATAGACTCTTAATGTTGAAAGGCCCATGTGTAGGGCCCTGTGCTGTTAAAAAAACCTTCAAGTCTGAATGGCTTTCTAAATGACAGGGTTACTGAGCTATGTGCTCAATCTAAAGCAGCAGCAGGGCTAGGCGGAGAACACAACACATCGGCTGTCCTGTGATAACGGCTCTTCTATATATCAAGGAGGGGGAAGAGAGATACAAGCTGTTTTAAAAGAATTTTCACTGGCTATAGATAAAGGGGGTGCAGGAGATGAAGTGGGTTCTGGGACAGGTGCACAGTCTGTAGGGAGGAAGAGCTATTCTTTTGGATTTGTTGTGGTCAATAGTCTGGAAAGTTAGTGGGGAAGCAAGATGTGGTGGTGCCTGGTGGTCTTTTCAGCTAGTCTCCCTGGATAATTGTGGAAATAGCCACCTGGGAGTTAATTCAAAGTTCCGACATACACTCAGGGAAGTTATCAGCTTTTTGTTGTTATCTGATTGACCTCTGGTCTCTTCTGTCCACTCACTGGCCTGCTGTCATTTAATCTAGGCCAATCCCATCCAGTTTAGGCATCTCCTCCCTAGCATTACTGGCAGGTGATACTCAACCTGGGCCAAACATGACCAGGAATAAGGAACTCAAGACTGCTTATGCCACTGCTGGAAATCCCAAAGGACAACTAATTCTGTCTTCATTTTCAGCGAAAATCCGATTTGACATGAAGTGAAGTGATGGAAAGTTTATTTACTTTATTGTGATATTTTTACCCTCAGAGATAATTCTGTTTTAGGCTGCACTGAAAGATAGTATTTTAGAAAAAGGGAAGCTCCATGACCCTCACAAAACTATGTACAAAATCATGTGAGTCTCTTCATATGTGCTCTTCCCCTCCGCCCCTCAGGAATTGGGGCCAGAACTTTTATGGGATTCTATAAGTCCAAAGGTCCCATGTTGTTCTGTGTCATCCCTGCAGGATGCCGTGTCAAGTTAGGATGCCACACTTACAAGGAATTCAGATGGAATCTTGTTCAGATCTTGCTCATAGGGAGCACTCACATCCCTGCTGGTCAGCTTGTCACAGGGGTGCCAAGGCTTTGTCTTGGGCCTGGAATAAGTCCCCTTCCCCAAGGAGAGCCCAGGGAATATGCAGTCTGCCTGAAGGCCAGCCAGGTGGAAACATGATGCGATCAGGCCTTTGTGTCAGGTAAGCTCTCCTCTCTCAGATGTGTCAGCCTGTCTGTGCAGTGACTTCTCCACACCAGCAACGCCCAGCTATGGAAAAGGCATGAGGGATAATGGGCCTGTTTGTAGCTTCAGAGCGTGTCACGAGGGTTTCCAGACAAAGGAGAACAGAGGCTCACACATTCCTCACTCATTATCTGCACACCCGTCCAGGAAAAGGAAATGACTGGGGCCACATCACTCAGAGCGCGTCTCCACTTGTCCTTGTGATGATGACCTCAAACATACACAAAGGGACACTTTTCCCTCTTGTTTTCAGTAGCAAGCCCTTTCTAGAAGTTACATATTATCTGTAATGATTGACTTTAAAATATTTTTGGTTTCACCTACATCCTGAGAGTAGTGAGGAGGCATTTGATGAGCCCTAATCATGCATGGACGTTCTAAAGGTGGTTAGTTAGCATTTGAAATACACTAATTAGGGATCAACACTTCAGAGGGGTTTACACACTTCAAATACTACTACTGAAATCTCCACCACAAAAGGTGTGTTCATTAGCATAAGGGATGTTAGATTTTCATTGGTGATATTCAAGTCATGCAACTTGGCAACACCAGGTTTCAAATAAAATAAAAAAATAAACTGAAGCTTACATGAATATACTCAAGTTTTTCCTGCCCTGTGTAGGATCCTGCGAGAGTTTTCATAGCTATGAAGTTAAATCCAAAATTTAGCAATTCTGCATTGCTTGGCTGTGGTCACTTATGTAACATCAGCAACTCCCACTTCTGCTCATCTGGTTTTGCTTCCAGTACACAGTCCCACCAGCACGGCTCAAACAGGTCTGGCTAGTTCTCTTCCTAAGACCTTATATACTACTAGAGGCCCGTTGCATGAAGAGATTTGTGCAATAGGCCTTGCGTCCCCTGGCTGCTGGCACTGGTTTTCCTCCGGCACTAAGGACCCAGGCCTTCACTCTGGCAGCAGCGAAGAAGCCAAGCTCTTCAGTCTTCAGTCTTCGCTCTGTGGCTGCATATGCAAGTTAACCACATCTTTGTTGAGTTAATCTGCATACTCATCCTGATTGGTTGGTAGGCACAGTGGAGTGACAACAATTTGCATGTTTCTCTTTTATTAATGTAGATTTTCTTAGCTGGAAACTTGCTTAGGTAGAGCTCTGCTACTTGGTGTGCGACCTTGAGTCAGGCATTATTTCTAAGTCTCCAATTTCTCATCTATAAAATGAGGGAAAAATCATGCTCTACTAACTTACTAAGGATTAATAAGATTATATCTGTAAGAAATGTAGCTCAGTACCTGGCACAAGGCAAATGTAATTACTGTAATTACTTTTTATTGTTAATCACCTTGCTAACTCCAACTTGATCATCAAAACTCAGCTCAAGTGTCTTCTTTTCCAGTGGGTTCCTCTGGTCACAATCCTAACCTGAAACCAAGATAACATTTCCCTATTCTAGGCTCTCCTAAAGTCTGGCCAGCCTCTATGGAAGTACATACTCTGTACTGAATACCTTCTGTGTTTATCTCCACCTAAAAATCATTAGCTCTTTGAGAGCAATAACTATGCCCCTCCCCTCTTTTAATGTCCCCAGTGCCTAGTATATACTACTCAATAAATGTTTAATAAATGAATGAACAAATGCAAGAACTAATTAGGAATGTGTGGCTCCATGAAGATACAGCTGGTAGGGGTCTTCGAGAATTACCATCCAAGAGGTGAATGGTAGTCATGCAGAAGAGAAGTAAACCAAGTTTGGGAATTACAGAAAGGATTCAGCTCAATATATGGAAGCACTAGTGTGCCTGTTCAAAAATGGAATGCATTGCTCAACAGTTTTGCTTTCTCCAACGTTATTTCAGCAGAGGTTAGCAACATGGTAAATTAGGTTTACCCACGGGATAAGAGATTTACCTATAAGATGCCTTCTAACATTCTGTGACATTCCATGCCAATCCCATAGAAGTATAGCTTTGTGAAACATCCTCAGATGAATATTTAGTCATTATGGCATGTTGTTTCTGTATCTTGATATCCTTCACTCTTCTCCTAAGTACATTTTTTAGTTTTCAGATAATCTGTATCTATTTTTGATCGATTATAGTACTTATACATGCATTTCTCTTTTTAAAAATTGTTAATGAGCCCTGACTGGTTTGGCTCAGTGGATAGATCGTCGGCCTGTGGACTGAAAGGTCCCAGGTTCGATTCCAATCAAGGGCATGCACCTTGGTCGCAGGCACATCCCCATTAGGGGGTGTGCAGGAGGCAGCTGATCGATGTTTCTCTCCCATTGATGTTTCTCACTCTCTATCCCTCTTCCTTCCTCTCTGTAAAAAAATCAATAAAATATATTTAAAAAATGTTAATGAAAATAAACTTTATTACATCAAGCAATAAATGCATTCAAGCATGCAAACAGTGTTAGTCATTCCCCCCCCCCCCCCAGATGTTTGGATCAACTTACAGGAAAGGCAGAATTGAAATTGAAGTCTTGGGGAGAAGTTTTCAGGAATCCTTATTAGGTGAGGTTTGATAAGTTGCTCTTCTGTAGTATTTATAATGTTTACATTACATTTCAAAACACCAGCAGTCATGTAAATGCTTAAGCAAAAACCAATAAGCAGAATTATACTGTATGGCAAATGAATACTAGCAAAGCAAACTGCAGTCAGTATGCACTAAAAACAAAACCCTTAAACTTGTATTATTTTGTAAAGAGAAACAAAGAACAATTCAAGTCACATAGATTTATTTAAAAGAGAAACACTGGCATGTTGGAGGCAAACTACAGTTTGCTGTAAGATAGGTAACGCTGTTGTGCATCTTTTAAATCAATGCTTAAAAAAATACACCTACCTAATATGTAAACCCTAGTCAACTGCAAAATCTCTTCTCCATCTGAGCGACTGTAGGTTCAGAGCCTAATGAACCAGGGAGCGGGAAGCGGAGGAGAAACCAAACTGGTACCACTTTGAAAACAAGTTTCATCTAAACAGAGGAGATGAACTGGAGCCTCATGGGAGAAGATGGGAAGCCTTCTGACAAGGCAGCTGGGACCTGGCGTTCTGTTCTGTTCTCCAGCGTGGATGGTGCCTCTTGCTGCCCGCGAACATGGGTAGGACCTCTTTCCCCAACTCTTCCAGGATGGCCAGCAGCTCCGCATACTAGTATTTGCTCTAGGACACCTGGCTGTCCCCAGTGTATAGCCTAGAGATGGTGGCCGGTAGGCACTCAGCAGCTGGCTATACTATGAGGACTTTGCAATACCGGTGGAAAGCCGGTGGACGCTCCCAGCGGCGCAGAGGGAGGCGCAGGAAGGTGCGGTCAAGTTGGGTTTGTAAGACAGCCCCCAGTGGCCAGGGCGCAGGCACAGCGGCAGTGGCGACCGGGCAGAGGCAGGGCTACCCCCTCCCAATCTCCCAACCCCTCGCCCCAACACACACACCCGGAGTCCCGGCATCTGCCAGGCTACCGCCCACTTTTTGCTATTGACTATTTAGGGCAACCGGCAAATATGGCCCTGTACTTATATGTAGCTAATATTGGACAATTTTATTGATAAAAATGATATATTCTGTGAGACTTTTGCTTGGCTGTTGGGAAAGAATTACAAATGATTTTAAACTGCTTGTATTAAATAGTTAGAGTTTGGGCCCATTTACTGAAAACACAGGGATGGCTGAGGAGGCCACTTGGGCTTTAAAACCAGAGAGACCTTTAACCAGAAATGGCTTTAAAATAAAAATCAGGTAAATTTTGAGCTGAACTAAACCTTTAAATTCACACAGTGTCACTGAATGCTAAAAACAAACAAAAAAAGTCAAAACTTCAGAGAATAGTCAAACCTAAAATAAATTCAGAGCCCAAACTGCTTTTTTCCAATTTGCAGTAGCCAATTAATCATTGAATATTCTTTCAGCCATAGCTTGTATACAAATTTCATGTAACCAGGACATTCCCATGTTGCCTCTGGGCAAGTCTTTCAACTCAGGGAGGAACACAGATGGGAGCTTTCCTCTAAACAGAGACTTTGTGAATAGGTTAAAAAAAATCTCACCAAGAATGATCCTGTCATTTTTATTAGTTGACAACACTGGATTAAACATTTAGCATTTTTTTTTTTTCTGAGGCTACTTTGGAAAGCAGAGAAACTCATATTGCCTTAGGAAAGAACTAAGATCATTCCAAGTATTCATATCCTATCAGCATTTTTTCTTCATTACTTCATGGTTTTTCTCTGCATCAATTGGGCAAGTATCTAAGATAGGATGAAAACTATGCCTTAGGATTAAGAAGACTCTTTTCAGCACCATGTAAAATGAAGACAAAAATAAGCAGCTGAAGTGTGACCCTTCCAGTAACATAGGTTTGAATAGGTTTGAGAATTACCCAGTTTAGCTCCCTATTTTGGTCAGATGAACAGAACGGTGGCTGCATCTTGACTCCATTTGTGAACCTGTAGATAAGTTTACTAAGAATTCTCCGTGGCTTTAACAACATATAAGTCTGCAATTGTTGTTTGTGATGAATGTGATAACTGGTTACACCTTGTAGATCACACTAGGAAGACTAAAATTCCTGGCAAACCCATGAGTAATTAAGAGGCTTTGTAGCCAGACAAAATAAGCCATATAGGGTTTCTGCAGGTATTTCATATTTGAAAATATGCACCATATGGTGCTTAGGACAGACTCACAATAAACTCTGCTACATTTCTTAAGAAATATCGTGTTGGTCCAGCCAGCCTGACACAGTGGTTGAGGGTCAACCATGAACTAGGAAGTTGAGGTTTTATTCTAAGTCAGGGCACATGTCTGGGTTTTGGGCTTGATCCCCAGTAGGGAGCGTGCAGGAGGCAGTCAATTAATGGTTCTGTCTCATCATTGATGTTTCTATCTCTTTTTTTTCCCTTCCCTTTCTCTGAAATAAATAAAAACATATTTTAAAAAACATATCATGTTGTATATGAGTGTCTTCTTATTTGCTTTCCACAGTTTCAGTTACCCACAGTCAACCAAGCATTAAAAGTTTTAAATGGAACATTTTAGAAATAACAATTCGTAAGTTTTTAATTGCAAGCCATTCTGAGCAGCAGGATAAAATCTCGCTTCTTCCCTGTGTGGTCCCACCTCCACTAGATGTAAATCATCCCTTTGTCCAGTGCATCCACATTGCAGACATTCCCCAACTGTTAGTCACTTAGTAGCCCTCTTGGTTATCAGATACTAGAGGCCCGGTGCACGAAATTCATGCATGGGGGTGGAGGGAGGCCAAGTGGTGAGGTCCCTCAACCTGACCTGCACCCTCTCCAATTCAGGAGCTCTCAGGTGATGTGCTACTGACGGCGTGGGCCCACTCCCCATGGGTCTTAGCTCTCTACAGGGCCTGTCTGCTCTACACCACAGCGATGGGCAAGAAGGCCCTGCTGGGTGCTGCCTCCAGGCCCCTTTGCCTGCTTGCAAATTGCCGTGGTGACCACCCAGCAGGCCCTACTTGGTGCTGCCTGCAGGTTGCTGCTACTGCCACTCAACATGCCCTGCTGGGTGCTGCCTGCAGCCCTGCTTGCCTGCTACTGGGTCATTGCTGCCACTGCCCAGCAGGCACCACTGGGTGTTGCCTATGGCCCCCCTTGCTTGCTGGGCTCACATTGCCTGAATGACGCCACCAGCATCCTCCCAGCCACCATAGTGCCACCATCTTTGTTTAGTGCCACAGTTAATTTGCATATTACTCTTTTATTAGATAGAATAGTGTCATGGTATTATAGTGCTTGTGTTCAAGTCACCCTTATTTTATTTAATAACTAGGGGCCCGGTGAACAAAAATCTGTGCACTGGGGCGGTGGGGGGGGGGGGTTCCTCAGCCCGGCCTGTGCCCTCTCACAGTTTGGGACCCCTCTGGGGATGTCCACCTGCTGGTGTGCCTGGTCAGCCTGGGTGAGGGGCCAATGTCTGTTTGCAGGCTGGTCAAGCTCCCCAGTGGAGACCCTCACCCTAGGGGGTGTGGCAAGCCTGGGTGATGGGCTAAGGGCAGTTTTCAGGCTGGCCACAGCTCCCACTGACCCTCTGGGCCATCCACCTGGGAAGCGATGGCGCTGGCTGGTCCCCACCCCCCCTCCCTGAAGGCTTCTCCGCCTGGGAGGCCGATCGGGTGGCGCTGGCCACCCCATTGGCCTCCCAGGAGGGGGCCGCGGGGTCCGGCTGGCTGGTCCCGCCCCCTGGAGGCTTCCGCCTGGGAAGGCATCGGCCGGCCCAGGGCGCCAGATGCCTTCCCAAGATGGAGGCTCCCAAGATGGCGGAGGCCACAGCCCCAGAGAAGCGCACACCCGGGCTGCGGCCTCTGCCATCTTGGCTAGGCTAATTTGCATACAGTCACTCTGATTGACTGGTGGGCATGGCTTAGGCCATCCCAAAGAAACAGTTAATTTTAATATTACGTTTTTATTAGTTAAGATGACCTCAAAGCACAAGAGTAGTTATGCTGGGTGGCAATTTAGATTGCCAGAGAGAAGCCCTAAAATGCTTCCTTTAAATGTAAAGGTGAAAGTTCTTAATAATGAAAGGAAAAATTGTAGGTTGAAGTTGCTGAGCTCTGTGATAGGAACAAATCTATCTGTAAAACTGCCTAATTTATCAACTAAACTTTATTTTAAAAATACAGTATAGGAAACACACATAGTATTTAAAAATTTGGTACTATCTACAGTTTCAGGCATCCACCGAGGGTCTTGGAATATATCCCTCATAGGTAAGAAGGGTGGGAATACTATATAAGGTTGATAAAATAATAGCGTTCTCAATATCATTAAACTGAGATCCCATTTTCGTTTTCTAATATGCCATGTCAAAAATAGAGTAAATAAAATGACATCAAACATCTCAACATCTAATAATGTAATTAATATTAAAGGATGCCTCACTCACAGCTATGTGTAATTATAATTTTAATGGAAGAATTTTAAAGGAATATCAGGCTCACAATATTTTTAAACAGAGAAGTAGCATAAACTTTAAAAAGAAGCCACAACTATATTTTATCAATTCTTGCTTTTGTAGCATTAAATAGGCTTAGAAATTCATTTGTTATCTAAAAGTTTCCTTATTTATAACAGTAGGAGAAGACTACCAATAGTCAAAGTCTGGCTAAAAATGTACCTTAAGGTTTGATATAATTCTATGTGAGGAATAATGTTATATCTTTGAATTTTAAAAAGTCACCTGGGGATAATGTTTCAGATGTTAGACTTTTCTTAGACTAAGCAATCCTGTGAGAAAGTTAACTATCCAATTACCTGTCACCTCTCCTAAATACCAAAATCAAAATAGCCTTGACATTTAAGAAGATTTTCTACATAATATAACATTTTTGGGAAAAAGCACATCATTAGATCTTTAAGCAAAGACATATTCAAAATGTCTGCTGCTGGACATCATCCCATAATGTATGAGTTACATGCTCTGCTCATTCAGGACACTAGGATAGTGACCATACAAGCCATCTAGGTCTTCTCAGTTTTTTTACTTCTCAAAAATATCTTAAATTGAATAATAAGTAAGGAACCTCACCCCACTACTTAGAAACGCTTTACTCTGTAGTAATTCTTTGTGTCTTATTACCAACTAGAGGCCCAGTGCACAAATTTGTGCACCAGTGGGATCCCTCAGCCTGGTCTGTGGGATTGAGCTGAAACTGCTCTTCAACATCCCCTAAGGGGTCCTGGATTGCCAGAGGGTGCGGGCCAGGCCAAGGAACCCCACCAGTGATTGGGGGCAGGGAGGGACTGAGGGAAGGCTCCAGGGTGTGTCTCACCCTTCTCACTCAGTCCCTATCGGCTAGACCCCAGCCAGCAGCAAGCTAATCTACTGGCCAACTGTCTGCCCCCTAGTGATCAGTGCATGTCATAGCAAGCAGTTGAGTTGCCTTAGCATATCATTAGCATATTACGCTTTGATTGGTTGAATCGATGACTGGATGACCAGACACTTAGGATATTAGGGTTTTATTATACAGGATGCCCACTGTGGCCATAGTAGTATCTTTTTTACATTTTTAAAATTGATATTAGAGAGAGGAGGAGTAGAAAGAGAGAGATACTTGTCATTTCACTTATTCATGCATTCATTGGTTGCTTTTTATGTGTTCCCTGACCTGATCAGGGATTGAACCCACAACCTTGTCATATCAGAATGATGCTCTAACCAACTGAATAGTGGGCCAGGGCTTCCTGTTTACTTTTTAAAAAAAATTTTTCCCTTTATTGATTAAGATATTACAAATGTGACCTTATCCCCCCAATGTCCTCTCATTCCCCCACTCCTGCCCTCACCCTCACCCCCTGTTCTCCACATCAATTGCTTGTGCTTATATGCATGCATATAAGTCCTTTGGTTGATCTCTCCCTCTCACCCCCACCCTCCCCTACCTTCCCTCTGAGTTTTGAGCATCTGATTGATGCTTTTCTGCCTCTACATCAGTTTTTGTTCATCCGTTTATGTTGTTCATTATAATCCACAAATGAGTGAGAGCATGTGATATTTATGTTTCTCTGACTGACTTATTTCACTTAGCATAATACTCTCTAGCTCCATCCATGCTGTTGCAAATGGTAGGAGTTCCTTCATTTTTTATAGCAGTATAGTATTCCATTGTGTAGATGTACCACAGTTTTCTAATCCACTCATCTACTGATGGACACTTAGGTTGTTTCCAATTCTTAGCTATGGTAAATTGTGCTGCTATGAACATAGGGGTGCATATATCCTTTCTGATTGGTGTTTCTGGTTTCTTGGGATATATTCCTAGAAGTGGAATCCCTGGGTCAAATGGAAGTTCCATTTTTAGTTTTTTGAGGAAACTCCATGCTGTTCTCCACAGTGGCTGCACCAGTCTGCATTCCCACCAGCAGTGAACGAGGGTTCCTTCTTCTCCATATCCTCGCCAGCACTTGTCATTTGTTGATTTGTTGATGATAGCCATTATGACAGGTATGAGCTGGTAACGAATTGTTGTTTTGATTTCCATCTCTCAGATGATTAGTGACTTTGAACATGTTTTCATATGTCTCTCAGCCTCATTTATGTCCTCTTTCAAAAAGTGTCTATTTAGGTCCGTTGCCCATTTTTTGATTGGGTTGTTTATCTTCCTTTTGTTAAGTTGTATGAGTTCCCTGTAAATGTTGGAGATTAAATCTTTATCAGAGATATCAATGGCAAATATATTCTGCCATGCAGTGGATTTACTTGTTGTTTTGTTGATGGTTTATTTTGCTGTGCAGAAGCTTTTTATTTTGATGTAGTCCCATTTGTTTATTTTCCCTTTAGTTTCCATTGCCCTAGGAGCTGTGTCAGTGAAGAAATTTTTTGCCATATGTCTGAGATTTTGCTACCTGTGGATTCCTCTAGTATTTTTATGGTTTCCCATCTTACATTTAAGTTCTTTATCCATTTTGAGTTTATTTTTGTGTATGGTGTAAGTTGGTGGTCTAGTTTCATTTTTTTTGCATGTGTCTGATCAAGTTTGCCAGCACCATTTATTGAAGAGACTGTTTTGGCTCCATTGTAGGGTCTTTCCTCCTTTGTCAAATATTAATTGAGTATAGTGGTTTGAGTCATTTTCTGGCCTCTCTATTCTATTCCATTGGTCTATATGTCTATTCATGTGCCAGTACCAGGCAGTTTTAAGAACAGTGGCTTTGTAATACAGCTTGATATCTGGTATTGAGATCCCTCTTACTTTGTTCTTTCTCAGGGTTGCTGCAGCTTTTTGTTTGTTTGTTTGTTCTTTATTCCAGATGAATATTTGAAGAGTTCTTTCTAGATCTGTGAAATATGCTCTTGGTATTTTAATGGGGAGTGCATTGAATCTATAGATTGCTTTGGGTAATATGAACATTTTGATGATGTTGATTCTACCAAACCATGAACACGGTATGTTCTTTCATCTGTTTATGTCTTCCTTTATCTCTTTTTTCAATATTCTGTAGTTTTCTGAGAATAGGTCTTTTACGTCCTTGGTTAAGTTTATTCCTAGGTATCTTAATTTTTTGGTGCAATAGTAAATGGAATTGTTTTTTAATTTCTCTTTCTGTAAGTTCACTATTGGCATATAAAAATGCCATAGATTTTTTGGCGTTAATTTTGTATCCTGCTACATTGCCAAATTCATTTATTAGGTCTAATAATTTTTTGATGGAGTCTTTAGGGTTTTTTAAGTACAGTGTCATGTCATCTGCAAATAATGACAGCTTCACTTCTTCTTTTCCAATTTGGATGCCTTTTATTTTTTCTTCTTGTCTGATCACTTTGGCTAGCACTTCCAGTACTATGTCAAACAGGAATGGTGAGAGTGGGCATCCCTGTTTTGTCCCTGTTATTAAGGAAAATGGTTTTAGTTTTTGATGTTGGCTGTGTGTTTGTCATATAAGGCTTTTATTATGTTGAGGTATGATCCCTTAATTCCCACTTTGCTGAGAATTTTTATCAAGAAAAGGTGTTGGATTTTGTCAAATGCCTTATCTGCATCAATTGATATGATTATGTGATTTTTTTCTCAGTTTGTTTATGTGATGTATTACGTTTATTGATTTGTGGATATTGTACCAGCCTTGCATTCCTGGAATAAATTTCACTTGGTCATGGGGTATGATCTTTCTAATATAATGCTGGATTCAGTTTGCTAGAATTTTGTTGAGGATTTTAACATCTATGTTCATCAGGAATATTGGCCTGTAATTCTCTTTCTTTGTGGTGTCTTTATCTGGTTTTGGCATTAGGGTAATGCTGGCTTCATAGAAGGAGCTTGGAAGTGTGCCTGCCTCTTGAATTTTTTGGAATAGTCTGAGAAGGATTGGCTTTAGTTCTTCTTTGAATGTTTGGTAAAACTCCCCTGTGAAGCCATCTGGTCCAGGGCTTTTGTTTTCTCGAAGCTTTTGGATTACTCTTTCAATATCATCAGTAGTTATTGGCCTATTCAGGTTTTTTGACTCTTCCTGATTGAGTTTGGAAGCTTGTATTTTTCTAGGAATGTGTTCATTTCATCAAGGTTGTCCAGTTTAGTGGAGTAGAGTTGTTTGTAGTATTTTTTGACAATCCTTTGTATATCAGTAGGGTCAGTTGTTATTTCACCTCTTTCATTTCTGATTTTGTTTATTTGGGTCCTTTCCCTTTGTTTCTTAGTGAGTCTGGCAAAAGGTTCATCAATTTGGTTAGTTCTTTCAAAGAACTAGCTCTTGGTTTTGTTGATTTTTTGTATTGTTTTTTTTGTTTTGTTTTTGTGTCTCTATGTCATTTATTTCTGCTCTGACCTCTATCATTTCTTTCCTCTGGATACTGTGGGCTTTTCTTGTTGCTCTCTTTCTAACTCTTTGAGTTGTAGGGTTAGATCATTTATTACCAGTTTTTCTTGTTTTTTTGAGGTAGGCCTGCTTTCATTGTGTCCCATAGATTTTGGATTGTTGTGTTTTCATTGTCACTTGTTTCTAGGATGCTTTTTATTTCTTCTTTGATCTCTCTGGTAACCCAGTCATTGTTTAATGACATGCGATTTAGCTTCCAAGTGTTTGATTTTTTTCAATGTTTTTATTGTATCTGATTTCTAGTTTTATGCCATTATGATCTGAGAAAGTGCTTGTTATGATTTCTACTCTCTTGAATTTTAAGAGACTTTGCTTGTGTCCTAATATATGGTCTGTCTTTGAAAATGTCCCATGTGCACTGGAGAAGAATGTATATTCTGTAGCTTTGAGGTGAAATATTCTGAACATGTCAGTTAAGTCCATCTGATCTAGTAAGTCATTTAGGATTGCTGTTTCTTTGCTGATTTTTTGTTTAGAGGATTTATCCAGTGGTGTCAGTGGGGTATTAAAGTCTCCTACTTTGACTGTATTGCTATCGATCTCTCCCTTGATATCATTCAGAAGTTGTTTTATGCATTTGAGTGCTCCTGTATTGGGTGCATATATGTTTACCAGAATTATATCTTCTTGTTGAATTGCTCCCTTTAGTATTATGTAGTGGCCATCCTTATCTCTTGTTATGGCCTTTACTTTGAGGTCTATTTTGTCAGATATTAGTATTGCAACCCCAGCTTTTTTCTCATTTCCATTTGCCTGAAAAATTTTTTTTCCATCCCCTCACTCTCAGTCTGTGTGAATCCTTTGTTCTGAGGTTTGTCTCTTGCAGACAGCAGATATATGGGTCATGTTTTCTTATCCATTCAGCTAACTCTGTGTCTTTTTATTGGAGCATTTAATCCATTTACATTTAATGTTATTATTGAAGAGTACTTGTTTGTGGTCATTTTTATCCTTAATGTTTGTGTTTCTTCTTATCTTTCTGTTTCTTCTTTTTACAGCAGTCCCTTTAGCATTTTTTGCATTGCTGACTTGGTAGTAATAAACTCTCTTAGCCCTTTTTTGTCTGTGAAGCTTCTGATTCCACCTTCAATTTTGAATGATAGCCTTGCTGGATATAGTATTCTTGGATTCATTCCCTTGCTTTGCATTACTTTGTATATTTCATTCCATTCCCTTCTTGCCTGGTGTGTTTCTGTTGAGAAGTCAGCTGATATTCTAATAGGAGATCCCTTGTAGGTACCTTTCTGTCTCTCTCTGGCAGCCCTTGAGTCTTACTTTATTGTTGGTGTTTGCCAATTTAATTATGATGTGTCTTGGTGTTGGTCTTTTGGAATTTATCTTGTTTGGAACTCTATATGCTTCTTGGATTTGTGTAGTTTTTTCTTTGCACATATCAGGGAAGTTTTCTGTCATTATTTCTTCAAACAGGTTTTCTATTCCTTGCTTCTCCTCCTCTCCTTCTGGTACCCCTATTAAGGGAATATTGTTTCATTTTGCATTGTCCCAAAACTCCCTTAGGCTCTCCTCTTGCTTTTTAAGTTTTTTTTCCAGTTGCTCCCGTGTTTGTGTGTTTTTTCCTACCTTGTCTTCTAATTCGCTGATGCGATCCTCAGCCTCTTCTAGTCTGCTGTTTAAGCCTTCCATTGTGTTCTTTATTGCAGCTATGTCATTCTTCATTTTCTCTTAGTTCCTTTTCATGTTGGTGACATTCTCATTCAGCTCCTTAGAATTCTCATTGAGTTCGGTGTATTTGTCATCCAGCCTTCTGAGCATTCTTATAACCATTACTCTGAATTCTTCCTCTGATAAGTTAGTACCCTCAATTTCATTTAACTCCCTTTCTAGTGATTCCTCTTTTTCTTTCCTTTGTGGATTGCTTTTTTTGTCTTCCCATGTTTTGCCGTAACGTTTTAATTATAGCTCTGATCTCTTTGATACCCAGTTTCTTTTGGGAATGGTGCTACTGGTTTGATCTCTCAGGTCTCCTGGGCTTGGTGGCCTAGTATAGCTCCCTATTTGAGCTATTTGGGTTCTCTTGATGTAGGTCTGCAAGCTGGAAAGGTGAAACTGAGGTGTCTAGAAGTCAGCAGCCATGGAGGGGGTGTCTCAATTTTTGCTGTCTTTTGCCCTTGGTTGAAATCACACGTGCCCAGCGGGAACTCACAGTGGCACCCAGGAACTATCTGTTTGTGTGGTGGGGCTCAGGAGTCCTCCATTCTGGAAAGGCGTGACTGTGGTGTTCAGAGTTCTGTAGTTGTGAGGTGGGCAGACTCAGCTTTTGCTGCTGCCTCTGTGGTTGGATACACATGATCCCTGTGGCAGTTCACAGGGGAACCTGTGGTGTGTTTGCCAGCAGGGTGTACTGACACACTCGGAGGACCCTGGCACTGATGCCACTGGCTTACAGTGTCTGTCAGTGGGTATCCCAAAAGAGGGAATGTAGCGTTTCTACAACCCAGTAGTGTGGCCCTGTTTGTTAAAGTACATGTCCAGCAGGGCTCACAGCAGTCCTAGGGGTGCCTGTGGCCCGGTGGTCTTGGGAGACCTGCATGCTGGAAAAGCATGCAATAGTAGTGTCCAGAGTTCTGCAGCTGTGGGGTAGGGAAACCCAGTTTTTGCTGATATACCTGTGGTGGACAGGCACACGTTCCCTGCGGGAGGCTCACTGCTGCTTCCCAATGTGCCCTATGGATCTGGGCTCAGGGGGCATGAGCAACTGTGGGCATTTGCCTGTGCTGAGCTCTGCCACACACTCAGGGGCTCTGGCAACTCTGGCTGAGCTCTGATGCACTCTAATGGGCTCTGGCGCTAAAGGGCCCTGGTGCTACAGTTGTGCAGCTGGGTGTGTGTGGGCAGTTATTCAGGCTGTGGGAATTCAGAATTCCTACTGGGGGGCAGTGCACCTGTGTCTGTATAAGATCACACCCAGCTGGTGCTCACAGTGTCTCCCAAGAGAAGTCTGAGTTGAGGCCAGATATGCGTGAATGTGGTGACCAGTGCGCTGGAGACTCGCGAATGCGCGAATGCGAGGTTGAAGGACTGCACTGGGGAGGGGGAGGCTGCACTTACTGCTGCGGCGAGGTGCTCCGGTGCTCTGTTAGAGGTGGAGATATCCAGGTCTGTGAGTCTGCAAGTGGGGCAGCAGAATTTTGGCTGGCCTGGTTGCTGGGTCACGCAGGCAGTGTCCCAGGCCTGTCTGGGTGGTGGTGCTGATGAGTTCTTAGAAGAGGCTGCTCTCCCCTTCAAGATGGTTTGGGCTCTGCGCCCAGTCCAGCAGTCCTAGGAGTGTTCTTAGTGGGGGCAGTCTCTCCCTGTCCCAGAGAGCCTCATCTGCCCGCCTCTGCTGCTCCTGCCAGATTTAAGTCCCTCACTCTCTCACACACTCACCACACACCTCCACACATTCTCCTTTCATCCCCTCATTCACTCACTCCCTATCCTTCACCTTTGTCCTGCCAGACACCATTTTTTTAGTCCTCCTGTTTACTTTTGTTTCTTAGACATGCTTATTAGTGTCAAAATATTTAAAGTAGAAACCTCAGTAAATTCTTTTAGTGGAATAATTTCTCTCCTAAATCCAGAAACATTTCTCAAGGTAGAGAAGGTGCAAGCTAAAATGTCTCTGTAATTATAGAAAACCATAATGGCTTCCTTAGTCACCTATGTGGTTATATTCTTTAAACTAGGTGCCTAATGCACAAAATTTGTGCAAGAGTGGGCTTTCCTTACCCTGGCTGCTTGCATGACTCTCCTCTGGCACCTGGAACATGGGCTTCCCTTGCAGAGGGAATTCCTGTCCACCTACCACAGCCTGCTGGTTGGTGGCCTAGGTATCTCTCTTTGGGGTGATTGTGGAGCCCCTCAATTGATCACCCTGCTGGCCAGTGGCCTGGGCCTCCTTCTGTGGAGTGACCATGGGGCAATGTCTGGGCCCCTGACCAATCACATCATATTCACCTTGACTGGCCTGGCGCCAGTGGGTGTCATAGCGTGGTTTCAGATGGTTGTTACACTGTTTGGCCGTTCAGTCAATTTGCATATTATACTTTTATTATATAGGATAGGGTTGGGGAAAAGGAGAATTGTTTGAACATGGTTTGGCGACTTCCACTGATTCTGGGAACTCTGAGCATACCCATGCACATGTTCTATATGAAACACAATACATATGAAGTTACTCAGAGAATTATAATATTCAGTGCATCCTCTTATATTTTTTGCACCAAGTATCTGAGTTCTCTTTCAGTCCTGCTGTGTAAGAAAACAAAAGGATTTTTTGGGGAAAACCACTATAGGTTCTTGGGTAAAAAATGGTGGCTGGAATAGGGTTAAACTGTGTGTGTCTGTATTGATTACTTTAAGTGTGAGGTAATTTTTTTTTTACTTTAATGAAAGTATTGGGGATATTTACTTTGAAGAAAATGAAGATCTGAAGGATGGTGACGAGGATGTTGGAGGGACCAGATGGCTGTTTTCAATAGGAAAGCTCTATCCCATTGCAGAGGGATTTGACTCTCCTTTAGGGATTTAGGGATGTTAAGGGCAGAATAGTCATTATCATAGTGAAGAATATTTTATTAAAAATATGGAAGAAATTTTCTATCAAGTCAAGCTGCTCCAAAGTTAATTCAACTGAATGATGACTTTGCAAGGATACTGTAAAGAGAATTTATGTATGCACCAGGGGGAGATGGCCTCTAAGATTTCTTCCCACCATAATGTTGGAGGATTCTACTATTCTAAATCTAAAGAATACTTGCTCTGCTGAATTTCATGTGAACGAATTTCTTTTAGAACTTGAGCCCAATAGTAATTATGTGGCTATTAGAAGAATGGCTTATGGGAAGATTTACTTTTTCTCCTGCACATCCTAAAGCCTTGAGTGTGCTACTCAGTAACTAGTGTACTCCAGACAAGAGGTGATCAAGCCAGAGATTCTCTGAATGAATCAAGGGAGACAAAATATATTTTTTGGTCCAGCGATGTCAATGACATTTATTATAGCAACACAGTGGAAAGGGAAAATTAACAATGAGGAAGAAATATGTGCGAACTCAAAATGTTAACTTGTTTTATTGATCAATAGAACTCAGAAGTGGCAGAAGAGTACATAATGATAATAAGAACTAAAGTTTATTCTAACAATCACTAATATTGTTGAAGTGTCTGTTATCTCAGAGTTTTGTCTTATTCCATCTTATAAAAATTTTGTGAAATAAGTACAATTAATAACCTTGTTTCGTGAATACAAAGGTGTTACTTACTTCCCAAGTATGAATAACCAGTAAATGACATAGCTGGAATTTAAACCCAGATCTGTCTGTCTCTACTCCCACTGTCTTAACCACTATGCTAAGAGGAGACTGGGGCCTCCCAGACATCCTGGGTGACTAATTCCCAGGTGGCCCCGGATCAGGCTCTCTGTGGAGGATCTTTGACCAATGACCAAGTGTGGAGAGCCTCTGGGAAGCACTTCGGGCATTTTTAAATATCATCAATTGAACTCAGGGCACAGGCAGAGCCATACCCCGGGGGCAGTCCTGGTCAGGAGACAAGGACGACATTCAGTCTGACCTTTCCTGCCAGGTGCTAGGGGGTGGATCCTATTGTATCGCTAGGAACTCAAGGCCCATCCAGATGTGATGTAACTTCCTGTTACTTTGAGTATATATTAAACTTACTTCTGGTGCTAGGTGTCTGTCTGTTCCTCCATCAGAGAGCAGAAGCCCACCCAGGCCCAACTTTTTCCTCTATTTCTGTCTCAGTCTTATTTTATTGATTTCCCCTTAATCCTCATCAAGTTCTAATCAAGATTCATAAATCCCCATGTTCTCTCTCTCTGGCTGGCAGCAAGAAGAGAGAATGCCCTCCCCATAACCAAGAACTTGAAAACAGAGCTGCAATCCCAGATCACACAATCTCTGAACTATTTAAAACTTTGTAAACAATGATCATCTATGTCTTAATAATAATGTATAAGGAGGAAATGAAGATATTAGAAATTTATGATTATTTAAATTATATAAAAAAATTGAGAGATCAATATTTCACATAGGCAAAGACTTTCTATTCATTGTATTTAGCAATGTAATGTTCTTTATTTTATCTGTGGACAGAATAAGAGACAAATTTGAGAGAGATTGCCTGGGTCCAATATGCAGGATAAATTATTGGACAAGAACACTGTAAAGTTTAGGAATTGATTACCATGGAAAATTGAGACTTAAAAAAAAATTAACCTCTGTTAACTAATTTGTGTTTTGACTACAGGAAAGGCAACATGATAGCCAAAATATTCAGTAGGGGAGAAAAGGCAGGTAAATTGTTTTTTACTATCATGTAATTCAAAATTTTTTTAAAGATTAATTTTGCTTTTGAACTAGTTATTTGAAAACTAGGCCCCGTCTCACTTTTTCCCGATGACTGTGCTGTGATGTCAATGGCACGTTGCAGAGCAATGCGTGTTCACATTTTAGTTGTCTTCACTGCCCTTAGCCAATTTCTGAGTTGGAAGACTAAGCAGAGGTTATTTGGGTTGTCTCCTGCTGCCTCTTGCTGCTTTTGGATTATGGATCCCAGTTCTCAGACTAAAAGGTATAAATTTCTCCAGTCATTTGCTAAGCCCGTGTGTGTTAGGGTCACCAATGAGCCTGCTTCTGCCAGCAACACAGACAAATCAGCATTTAAATCTTTGGGAAGCCATTGAATATGTGATGTTCCCTTATCGATTTGATGATTCTTTCATTCCAGGATGGGTAAAACACTAAGGAATACTTGCCAACATGAAATTTGGATGTCATCCAATCTTTTGGAAAAGCTGACAGATCTGCGCCCTAGGAGTTGTTGGAACTTGTGAGCAAAGGAAATGAGATGTGCGAGAAGGCCCTACTGCTAGTGGTAATGGTTCAGAGCCTTTTCCTAAAGTGCTCTCTGTTTCTTCAGCTGTAAAATCGATCAATGCCAGGTGTTGGTATAGTTATGGGATTTCTCGTTATGTGGCATTGCTTTACATTTCCAATCAGATACATATTGCTGGAGAATAGCCTTCCAAATTAATAATAATGAACTCCTAATTATGGAATCTTTACTGTATGCCAGGTACTGGACTAAGTTCTTTAAAATACAAAATCTTGTTTAATACTTATCCCAAAACTAAAGTAGTGTTATTATTTCTAATAATAAATTTATTTATTATCTATTATTAATTTATAAAGAAGTAACTGAGGTTTAGAGAAAGTGAGTAACTTCTTCTATGTTAATAAAGCTTGGAAGAGCTAGTAGGCATCTGGCCCACATTTGTCTGATTCATTAACTTGGAATCTTACTATTACTTTATCTTCTGCATTGAGAGAGAGAGAGAGGAGAGATTGAGAGAGAGAGAGAGAGGAGAGATTGAGAGAGAGAGAGAGGAGAGATTGAGAGAGAGAGCACCTTTCATTGTGATGAGATGGGAATAAATTTTAGTGAATGGCCACAGTAGCTTCCTATCCTTTCCAGTCACTGCTCGGCCAAGCCAAGGTCTTGCTTGGTGAAGCAGGCCCTGACCTGATGCTGTACTTACAATACTTGCTTGGTATAGTAGATGCCATTGGTGCCCCACCCAGATTATCTTTACCCACTTTGTAGCTGCTAACAGCTCACAGCTGCCCCATTCTGGAGAATCTTCCAGTCACCCTTCCCACCCTGGGATCCTTCTGTAGCCTCCTAACAGACCCTGACAGATGTCCAATGGGCACAGAGCAGCTCCTTCAGCTCAAGGTGGTGCAACTTGTGCTCCTGGGTGTCCCATGGGAATCATATGAAGCTGGGGTCCTGATAAGACTGGATTCTTGCTTAGCTTCCCATCCCCGGACCTATTCTTTCCCACACTCCCCTGTCTGGAGAGCTCAGTGATCATAAATCACTGGAGTAAGAATCCCCATTTAGGCTCTGCTAGAAAACCTGCGCTAGTTCTGCATTTTTCAGTTTTTCTCTTATACTCTTTACTTCTTATTTAAGGAATTCTATGCCTCTGAAGCCTTCATTGAAGTAGAATTTCTTTCTGAGCTTATTTATGTTAATTTTGTTGTTTGGAACTAATCCCAGTTTCTGTCTTTTCCTGCGCCTTGGGGTCATCTTAGTTTGAAGATGTGCTACCAGGGACATTTATTGTAATCTAGGAATCCCTGGGAAGAGGTTGCTCCTGCTGTGTAAGTATGGACATAGACATAGAAAACGGCTTAATACCATCTATTTGGGACTCTGATTTTGCCATATGCTTACAAAAATATTGAGATCTCTTCCCAGAGAACCCATCATATAATTTCTATTTATTGTACTGTGGCTGCTAAAGCCCCAGTTCCCTGGGGTTGCCATGCATATGCAGGACGGTTGTTTTTCCCATCTCACGGTGTCGTCTCTGAATTGTCTTTTTCTTTCCCCGGAGAAAGCACCTTCTGGTGGCCCTCCCTTTACCTGGCTGCACGC
This sequence comes from Murina feae, assembly GCA_004026665.1. Lineage (NCBI taxonomy): Eukaryota > Metazoa > Chordata > Mammalia > Chiroptera > Vespertilionidae > Murina > Murina feae. The sequence goes on from PVJC01004485.1 coordinate 60,061, forward strand.
TGGCTCCTCAGTCAGCCTCCGAGGGGACAGATAATTGCACGAGGCACTGTGGCGAGGCTGTTATGCGTTACCCTGAAGCAACAACACAGACAGCACTTCTTTGAGGTAAAGAAATTATAAATAAAAGTGCATTTTCCAAAGGGAACATTCTTGCGATCTAAAATAAAAGTTTCTCTGGAAAAAAAAAAACCCACAAAAACAACAAAAACAAAACAACAACAACAAAAAAAACAATCCCAGAAGAATATTGGCTGTTGAGGGAAAGTATCTGTTTTGGGAAACTGCCAAACGGATTAGACATTTAGCTCTTAGCAGTTAATCATTGACAATTTCAAGTATAGGCAGATAAACTAGATCCACCACAAAGAGATAAGAAAGCTGGAGAGCAACATAGGAACATTTACAAGTTTAAAGTCTAGAGATTAAACTACCTGGCCAAAATGATCAATTTTATGGTTTCCATTTCCTCCACAGTATGGGCTGTGGCTGGAGGCAATGTGAGGACAACAGGGAGAAGGCTTTCAGGATTCATCCTTGGAGGCACCAATCCTTACTAAGCTGTCAGGCCTTCTGATATTTATGATAGAACTCTGTGTCTTCTACAACTTTTTCCATGTATTTTTTTACTCATTACTTATAATCTTTGATTACTTAATCTCATTGGCCTCACAGGTCTATCCATTGATAAATATTTAATCATTCCCCCAATTTTCATAATCTTCCTTTTCCCATTCACCATTATTTCAGACCCTGCCAACCTTTTCTCATTTCATAGTCAGATGAGATCCACAGGACTGGTAAAGTAGCTGGTAAAATTGTTATTTAGACTTCCATGATTCAATAGCAAAATCTTAGGGATCATATGCATGTTTTTAGATATTCTTAGTCAGCCATTCTAGTTTTCTTTGCCTCTTCTCAGACCATTCTTCCAGACATTTCTCTCTATATTGCCCATACCCTACCCAAGGTCTTGAAAAGAAATGAGCTCAAAGAAGGACTTCCTGCATCTGAAAGTGACACCTTTAAGCTTTCTTTCAAATAATAACATATGTTTGAAATACCCCCTCATCCAGGTGCTATTTTCCTACTAACATCACTTTAGCAAAAGTAACGTTCCTTTCTTCGTGCTAAATATATCCACTCCATGGTATATGGCTTTCTATATATAAAATACAGCCATTAGTAGATGTTTGAAAATGACCAAATGAATCCTATGAAATACAGAGAACCATTTAGAGCTTATTAAACATTACTTGGAGCATTCATAATCAATGTGCATTGAGCTAAGCAGAATAAAACTTTAAATGGCAACAAATTTTTCTGATTTCTCTGCCTCACAAAGCCATTGAGCAAATATCTCAAAGTCCATATATTAATTTGTCTCTATTGAAAGGGCTTGTTTTCATCAGGCAATGTCTTCAATAATGTTGTCTTTTCTTTTTTTCTGTTCCTGGAGAACAGTGACTGGCTGGGCCCAGTGCTGCCCTCCTACCAGGGAGGTGGGTGAAATGAGTCCTTAATATCGTAACACCACCTGTTTCTCAATCTTTCATTCACTCCCTTTCCCCTCTCTATGTTGGCCAGCATTCTCCTTGTTCTTGGTTAGCAGCTTAAATCTCCCTTTTGACAATTACAAAAAAGTAAACTATCACTTTTCTCAGGAATAATTGCATATAAAATAAATTCTTTGTGATTATAAAATTAGTAAGTATTTATATAAACAAATGTTTTTTGAAAATACAAAAAATTAAGACAGAAGCTATAAGTCCATTTGTAACTTTCTCTTTCAGAGATATGGGGTGTAGTATTTTGGAGACTTGTTTTTTTAAATTAAAAACTAATTTTGTATATCACATCCACAATATGCTATATTTTACTTAACACAAACTTAAAATCATTTCTCATGTCATTGAAGCTATGATTAAAGCACTAGAGGCCCGGTGCACAAAATTCATGCACTTGGGGGCTTCCTCAGCCCAGCCTGCCCCTCTCACATATTGGGAGCCTTCAGGGGATGTCCTACTGATGGCTTAGGCCTCCCTTTGTGGGAGGCAACCAGGCTAATCAGGGGAAGCCACCAGCCCCATCACCCTGCTGCTGTAGCCACTGCCAATCACCACAGCCACCAAGGTGTTTTTATCAACACAGACTCCAGTACCTTCACTATGAAAAAAATGACAACTTTCTTTAGGCATTTTCAAAATGTGTCTTTCATAGGATATGACATTTCTTTCTTTTTTTTTTTTATCCTCACCTGAGGATGTTTCCATTGATTTTTAGAGAATGTGGAAGAGAAGGGAAAGACAGAGAGAAACATCAAAGTGAGAGAAACACTTCGATTGGTTGCATCCTGCACATGCCCTGACCTGAGCCCTGGCCAGGGAGGAGCCTGCAACCTAGGTACATGCCCTTGGTCAGAACTGAACCCAGACCCTGCAGTCAGCAAGCTGAGGCATTATGCACTGAGCCAAACCAGCTAGGGCAGGATATGACATTTCTTAGCCCTCCAGCAGTGGATCTTCGTTTTTTTTCTCCAGGAGTGTGGTGGAAAAATCCTAGATCACCTTTTAGGATTCTTATTACCCAAGTTACAAGAATATTACCAGTGGCATATAGGGAACTTAGCCAATGAGCAGTAAGAAAAGGTGTTTTCTCTGTAGTTCACTCCAATCCCAGCTCGACCCCTACCCAGACCTGTAGCCTCTGGCCTAGGATGCAGGCCTGGACAGAAGACCCCCAAACTCCTGCGACCACTGGCTCTGCCCCTTCCCAGGTCCCTGAGATTGCCATTTCTGCCCCTGGCCAGGCCTGCAATCTCTGTCTGAAGCTCCAGGCCAGGGCATAAGACCCCCGAACCCCTCCAATCACTGTCTCTGCGATTTCCCAGGTCCTTGCAATCGTCAGCTCTACCCCTTGCTCCCCCGCCACCTGCCTGGCTAACAGGCCTGGCTGAGGTGGACTGGACGCCGCCATCTTGTGGCTATGGGCGCGGCCATCTTTGTGACAGAGTGATGACTAATTTGCATATTACTCTTTTATTAGATAGGATGATTCAAAAGGAGTCATCATATTGCATTCATGTGGTTTCATCATGATTTATTCTACTGTTTCCTTGGCATGGAGCATCTAGCCTCTTTTTTATATAGTACTAGGGGCCCAGTGCACAACAATTTGTACACTCGGGGTGGAGGGAGTCCCTCAGCCCGGCCTGTGCCCTCTCACAGTCTGGGACCCCTCAGTGGATGTCCTCTGATGGCCCAAGTCTGCCAGGCGCCTTCTGTGTGTGTGTGTGTGTGTGTGTGTGTCTATGTGTGTGTGTGTGGCCACTGGGAACCTACCCCCAGCCGCATCGGAGGCTCGGAGCAGTCCTCCTGTGTGTGTCTACCTGCTGGGGACCTGCCCCCAGGCACACCATCAAGGCTTGGAGCAGGCACCCCCTCTATGTTGATCTCTCAGACTCTTGCCCTCCCCTGCATGTTGTTCTCTTTTTTGAGCTGTGACCAGGGCTGGGTGCTGCCTGCCTCCCAAGCTTGCCTACTGCCCATCTTCCT